>JAGDQP010035286.1:0-19666 GCA_022664845.1 Lepisma saccharinum
TTAATGCTGGGATAGTACTTGACGAAAATAAAATGGAATTGTACCGAAATTCAGCGCATTTTGCCTATAACATAGCGTATTGGAAGAATAAAAATTGATATTTAGTAATGAATTGAGTATCAAGACTTTGCCTTGAATAACGATTACAGGACTTCTCTATATTTTTTTAAAAAAGTATTAAAAGTAGGATTGTGAAACAAAAATGGATGTTTCTTTAGGAAAAAGATGTGTGATATACTTCACGTTCAAAATAATTGCATCATTTAAATTCTATAAGAAAAATGTAGCTAAAATGTAAAAGAAGTGTGACAATTTTTGTTAAAAAAATAAGGTTCAAAATTTGATGGGTTTTACGGGATAAAAGATAATATTATTGTCATGCTGAATAAATGATGGAATATTTCACGGTCTTATTGTACAAAATTACTTACAATTTCACGTTCGGTAAAACATTTTTCCGGATTTCGCTCTATCGAACGGAATATTAGCAATGACAATATTTGATTTTAATTCTACGCATGCACTGTCATGTTTTGTCTAGATCTTACAGACGTGGCACAAAATATGATGTTAAATGTTAAACATGACTACAATTTCATTCTTTAATTATTTTTTTTTCATAGGAAATTATTATTAATGGTATCATTTATCAATGGTATCATTTATATTGCAATATTATTTCTTTGTATACAAAGTTTGACGTGATATATTTTTATTTTTCATAAATTCGGTTTATAATTCATATACTGATGTTGAACATAGAATAGATTTAATTTCCTATTTTTGCCGTTTAGTTGTTGTTATATTAATTCGTCGAATATCTTACATACTAAATTCACTCCACGCACTTGGCGGCATGGGTTTCTAAAACTAAATGCACAAAACTATTTTCAATAGTTTTTACCTTACATACTAAAATCGTCGTTGAATATTTGGATGCCTAAGAATGAAATCGAACATAAATCGCATTGTCTCAAACATATAACGTTACGTACTGTCGCTTAGCGGTTTTATCTCAGTTTGTATCGTTCTGGTTGCATCTTCCTGTAACTTAAAAAAATAACTGGGTTCTCCACATTGTATCTATGTACGGTGGATGTATACCCCAACCATTTAGACAGGAGTAGGAAAATAGAAATGCCTTTCCCCTAAACTAAAACTAGTATAGGACTTTTCCATATGAATAGATTATATTCGTCCCCCTCACATACCGAATTTTATTAAGTACCAATGTTCTTGACAATCTGATTTATGTCAGGAATGTACTTTACATAGCAAAATTTTGTGAGATCTGGTTAATTTAATTTTGTAATCGGCTTTGCGCACGGTTGCAAAGTATTGCATAAAGCATTGTCTCAAATGTTGCACACGGTTTTAATGAAATTATATTTGAAATTTACTGATGTTTCGAATTAAAATTTAGAGGTTGAATTTTGGATAAAATTTATTGTTTGTTGTGATTAATTTGATAATTGAGGAAAATTTGGGATAGTTTCGAATTAAATAAATTGATAGGACAACCATAATCTCTAAACAGATGTCATTGTATCGCTTGATACAAATAATATGTTTAGGTTTTAAATGGAGCGTCTCCATTTTCAGTTTCTCTTATATTTAAATCGCGGTGTACCAAACTCTATTGGACTTTCCCTATTTGGAGCTTTGCTACCATTGTTAGAGCCTATAAGAACAAAAGTGAACGATACATGCAATTCGCATGTCAGAAATTCCTCAAATTTCGACGTATTGACGTGATAGAGTTGCTGTTTAAAGAATATGTCCAGACACAATTTATTTTGCACTTGAAAATTTGCTTCGAGAGCAAAACACGGAGTTTACATTTCCATGCTCTAGATTTGAAAGTCTTGGGTTCGAAAACCTAAGTGAAGTGTGCTAACATAGCGTTGTTTTATATGCTTTCCTTCCTCTATGGGAATGCTCCGTAGATGCGAAAGACATACGTGCTTCTCGTCGAGCAAAGCATATCTGCTTTCTTTCTGTTGTATATGTATGTGTATGTTGAAGATAAGTGAACTTGCTTTCGTTCTACGTGATGTTATTGTATTCACATACACATTGGATAACACATTAACATTGCTATCCCTAGGTTCCGCTTTTGAATCTGGGTTAATGCCTACACTGCCCGTAGAATTGTTCATTATAGAACTTAACGGGTTCTTGGGTTTTTGAGAAAGAAAAAAATGTTGCTACAAAATTACTATGAACTTCATAGTTCGGTCTTGGAGTTCAATTATAAATTTCAAATTGTATCCAACTTCTGAGATAGCAGCGGTAAAAAGTTTATTGCATTGTTCTGTACTAAGGAACAAAACTCGGAAATCTTTCGGAACTTCAGACCGTATGTGTAGTGTTGTTAAATCTGCAGCAAGTGTAGCTGTTCTTTTTCTCCAAAATTGCATTTTAACTGCTTTTAAAGCGAAATTTAAAAAAAGGGTTAAAATTTAGAAAAGCCGGAAAACATACCGTATCGAACTTGGTTCGAAGTTGGCGTCCTATCACCATGTGAACGACGGGAGATATGCTGTCTTTCTCCATGAGTGGTTTTGGGAAACGTTCTAAAGTGGGGAGAGCGAAAACCATAGTACCGACAGGTTTTAAAATTAGACGGTCATTCGTAGACTATTTCGTGTGAAATATCGGTGTGAGACATGTGGTGAACTCTGAGAGTTCATTATGGGCGTCAACTTTAAATGTCAGATGGTAGAGGCTAAATTTGGGATTTTAATGCAACGAAGCTTAGCTAAACATGGAACTACTTGGATACGAAAGGGGTTTGTTACCATGTTAATTGAACGTAACATGATTACATTTTAACACACTACGTTTCTTAACGATGGACAGAATAAACGGGTTTTACCGGAGTTATTTAACTTTGAGCAAATATTATTCGGGAGGTGACACTTAAGAAAGTCTAAATTATGCCAGACGCAAGAATTCGCAATATAAAGCAGATCCTCTATTCATACCTGAAATTTAGTTGAAGTTAGATGTTCGATGAAACTCAACAGCTTTTAATTCTATCACAGTCCGAAGATGAAAAATGCTCTTCCTTCTTAGGTTGAAGCTTTGGCTGGAGACTTCTTCTATTGTACTGATGCACTGAAGGCCCCTGTATGGATCTGGAGATACTGGAGTACTGAAGGTTTTGGTAGAATACTGATTGGCTTTATATAGGAAAACGTACATGTAGTAAATGTGTGTGTGTGGTGTTTGTCTGACTTGACGCTCCTCTAAACTTTAAGTAGGGCGAAAGGTGACGTCCCATCATAAGAGTATGGTTAATTTGCTCAAAGGTGAATAACATCTCGATTCACGTCATGGATTGCAATATATTTCATCAGCCTTCGTTGTTGCTACTCTGTTCATCTTTACTGAAACATGGCGGTGGTTTTATTTCCATTTCACCGAACAAATTACAAGAAAAATATAAAAATATACTAAAACCTAATTTTTTCCTATTATTTTGAATTTTATGAATAAAGTTAATTTTTCCCTCTACTGGGGACTATAACAAGAGTAACAACATACTTTAATAAGTCGAGTAAACAAATTATTAACTTATAGGTTTGTTTCTATTAACATTTTCTATTCATTAAATAACATTTGGTAATTTAAAGTTGTTCATAATTTTATAGTGCATTTTTATCTGCCATCTGTTCATTAAAGTTTGCATTTAATCATAGCTTCTCTCGCAAAAAATAGACTACTTTGCCTTGTTGTGCAATTTCCACATGCAGTGCGAAAGCGTATAAAAGTGCATTCAAGCCTTCGTTCATTCCTAATACGCATTGATTAACAATAAAATTGCTCCCATACTCACAGGTAATATCCGAAACAAGTAATATATTAATTTATACAACATTATGTAACATAGGTGCATTGTCTGGCTTTAGTGCACAGGGTAATTATCTCGTACACATAGCATATGTTCACATTAGTAACTTAACCTACTAGCAAATGTTTTATAACATAGTTTCATATCAAATTGTGTTCGGTAGTAACTGGTTATATACTTTAATCTAATAAAATCGAACCTATCTTATCCTAAACTTCAATCTACGCTAACTACGCGTATCAAACTTAACGGAAGCTAACCTAATATCAACAGAGCTAAGCCAAGCTAAGCATAGCTATGGCTTGCTATATCAACAGTTTATAAATAAATTAGAATTAATAATAAATACATATTAGAAACAAAAGATAATTACAGCTATGGACGCAAATGCAAAGTCGCCTCTGTGGTTCAGCAACGTTAGAAATGATAGGGATAGACGAAGAGGAGAAGAACTCGAAGAATTAATATTTGCAAATAACCTGATGGTACTAAATAAGAAGGGACAACCCCCAACCTTTCGTAACAAGGCAGGAGCAGAAACAAATATATATCTAACATTAACAACGCAAAATCTTTATAATTAAATTATAATTGGCAAGGCTTGGATTGCCGGACCACAAGCGACCATAACGCAATTATTTTTTTAAATTGGCGCGGTGAACAATGCAGCGCAGAGGAAGAGGACTCCTTTAAATATAACATCAAAAGAATGAATTGGTATAAGTTTCAGAGACATTTGGTTTTCCCTGAGATAGAAGTCCAAACTGCTGTGGACCTGGTAGCTGCAACTTTGGAGGGTTCAATCAGGCAGGTAGTTAGAGCTTCTTGTCCGCTGCAAGGGGAGATTAAGACAAATACCACGGCTCCTTTCTGATGTCGGGAGTTGGAAAGAATGAGGAGAATTGTCAGGGCAATTAGGAAGATCTACCATTTTGCACAAGACCCGGAGCTTAGAGATAGTAAACTAGAACAATACAGAGCGGTCAAGAACGAGTATAAGGAAAAACTAATCATACGGAGAAAGGAATCTTGGGATACATTTGTAGAAGACAACCTAAAAATGGGCACATGGGGCTCGCCATACAAGCTTTGTATGGAGAAGACAACACTCACAATTCTAGCAACAATAAAGAAAACGGATGGAAACTATACCACAACGTGGAAGGAATCAGCAAAACTACTAATGAAAGAACTTTTAGCAAAGGATATGGTAGAAGAGACGGAAGAACAGCAAAGAATGAGAGCGAGAATGAGGGAAATATTAGATCAAACAGTAACAGAAGAAAATGATAATGAGGAAATTACTGTGAAAAATTCTGAATTTGATCAGGCAATTAAATCTCTAAAACATATAAAAGCTCTGGGCCTAGATGGTATTAAGTCAGAAACTCTCAAGAAGACTAAGGACTTATGGATCCCGTGCCTAGCAAGGCTCCTCACTGAATGCTTGAGGCAGGGAAGATTCCAGGAAAAATGGAAGGAAGCTAACCTAATAATCCTTTTGAAAAGCAGAGAGAAGCCAAGGTCTAGTCCAAGATCCTATAGGTCTATCTGCCTTCTGAATGTCATTGGTAAGGTCTTTGAGAAGATAATTGTAAATCGCTTACAAGCATCTAGAAAGGGAATTGAGGAAGATCTGACACAATTTGGATTTAGGAAAAGAAGGTCAACCGAGGATGCTCTGAATAAGTTCTGCGATGGCGTGAAGGGGGCGGATGGCAAATATGTATTGGCAATTTTCATTGGCATCAGGGGAGCCTTCGACAACCTGTGGTGGCCGGCCCTATTTGTAAACCTAAAGAATAGAGAAATACCAAATTACATAATAAGGGAACTCGGGGACTACTGTACAAACAGAATAGTCAGCCTGCATGCCCCGGGAGAAAAGATGACCCGGAGACCGAATAAGGGATATCCGCAGGGATCGTTCTGTGGCCCAGTCTTTTGGGACATTTGCATCGATTTCTGCATAAAGAAGACCAACGAAATGGAAGAAGCAATGTCAATCATCGCCTATGCCGACGACATTGCGGTATTGGTGAAAGCAGATTCCAGACGCGAAATGGAACTTAAACAACGATATTAGCGACAATTCATGAATGATGCGAAACTAACAAACTGGCGTTCTCTGCTGAAAAAACTCAGTACATGGTATTTTAAAATAAACTAGAAAGAAACCCTATAATAAAATTTAATAATCAAAACTTAAAAAGAGCTAAAACATTTAAATACCTAGGGATCATCCTAGATGAAAAACTAAACTTTATTGAGCATATAGAAGCTACGAAAAATAAAATAATCAAGTTTCGTAATAAAATAACTTCTATAGCTGCAACAAGATTCGCTGCCTATAAAACATATCAAATAGTCCCATAACCAAATTATCAATTCAATTGGCACATATGGATTTAGTGTGTGGGCACACAGGTTGACAGAAAATAAGAGTTTAGCAGATAAACTGGATAGCGTGCACATATCTGTATTAATAAGAATGTCCGGCGCATATCGCACTACACCTGGGGTAGCATTAAACATAATATTAGGAATAACGGCTCTTCATTTGGAGAACATTAAGTCTGCTGCTTTGTATTGGTTGAAGGAAAATAATATAATAAGAGCTACGGAAATCTTAGGAACCTTGCCAAACAATAGGGAGGAAATAGAAGAAATAATTATATCTATATGGCAAGACTTCTGGGAAAGAAGTAGAAAATCTAGAAGATTATATGGAATAATAGAAAATATGCACAACCGACTGCAATGGAGAGGATGGAACCCGAGCAGAGGTGCTGTACACTTTTTAAGTGTCATGGGCCGTACTGAAGCAAATTATATGAATTAGAACGAGTTGACTCCCCGATGTGTGTGTGCGGCCATGAGTCGACCCCGGAACATGTAGTACTCAAGTGCCCGGAAAACCAAGTAAATAACGAAGGAACAATTATTCAACAAATAGTTGATTTAATTCTGCAATTACAAGACACAACAGTAAAAAAACATAATGGAAAATGAGGAAACTAGGAACTCTCTGGATCTACTCCCTTCAAAGATTTCACATGTATGTAAAATGATATATATTAATAGGCAATAAAACCGAAACAATAAATGATTCTACGAATTACACTACTGAGTAACAAACTCAAGCAAATGTATATAGACTATATTCCTTGTGTCCGTGTAACCATGTGTTCGTCCGCTCGTTTGTTCGCTCGTTCGTTCGCTCGCTCGTTCGGTCGGTTGGTCGATTGTGTATTCGTTGGTGACGAATCGGGTATAATGTATGCATGGCGGGTGTGAGTGTAAGAGGGATATTTCAGTCTAGAGTAATGGCTGAACGACGTTGTGAGAACTTTGTGGATTGTCATGGCAATCACGTACCCATTCCCTAGAAGACAGAATTACCTAAAACTAATAATAACAGAGCGCTCACGGTGCTGTACGTATGATCGAAAATAAAACTTTTACATCGCTCCCAGAGTTTCTGCCGACTTGTAGTCAGGACAGCGCTCCAACTCTGGATGGCAAGAACTTAACAACTGCGGAACAAATATAATATTGCGAGTGCGCGAGTGAAAGTGATAAAATGCGTGTGATGTGATGTGATGGACGCGGCGAGTCTGGAGGAGTGAAGAGGAGGAGTTCCCGGAACCAGTCCCGATCCATGGATCTGAAGGAGAAATCCCGCTGCCCGGGGGCCTGAATCAACTTGACCGTCTTGGAGCCGCGCACAGAATGAATGGGAGTATGAATGGAGGAATGGGAGCATGAATGTGACTTTATGTTGTTTTATCTATAAAATATTCAGTTAATGATACTAGGGGACATATAGTTTACTGGGATAAAGGAAGTTACAAATAGTGTAGATTAGGTAATGGGAAAAGATTGGAATTTGATACAGACATAGATAATGTAAAGTATTGACTCTCGAAGCTCAACAAGAGAATGGATACAAAATAGGAGTTGTAATGCTTTAAAAAAAATAATAATAATAAAGATAATAAATAGTAAAGTATGAATGAATGAAAGAGAAGAAAAAATAGACAAATCTAAAGTTGTCATAAATCAAATCAGAGAAACACACAAATAATAAATAACAACTACATGACAATAATAAAAATTAAAATAATAATGTCACAAACAGACATAAATAAATAAATAACTGTGGATTGTATAGCTCAAGTCACTTGTATCTGTAAAATACTGAAAGCATTGCTAGTAGAAAAAATAAATAGTAACTTTCCCCCCAACTCGCGGAAGTAGTTCCCAGGTCTATCCAACGGGAACTGGGCTACAGAAATATTCCCCCTCAGTCCTCCTATATTCTTCTTTTTTATCATTTTTTGGATACCAGTTTAAATTACGCAATTTCAGGTCCTACGGACTCCGTGCCTCGACGCCGAGAAGGGGTCGAGACAGGGAGACCGCTTGGGGGATGGCCGACCCCTGCTTTGTGGAAAATCCCTTTCAGATTCACTGCGCCCCTCAGGCGCTCGAAACAAAGCTGTGCTAAGAGAGTAAAGAGGTAGGGGTGGCAGGACGGCCCTTAAAAAATAGGCACCTGTGGAGTATCGCTAGCGTGCTGGACTTCTAATTTGAAAACCTGGGTTCGATTCTCCACGAGCCAGTTTCATTTCTCGCATAAACTGAAGTATTCAAAGAGATCTTCATCTCCCGCTGGAGAACTTACGAAGCATCTCTCGCGAGAATCAGAGTTAACAATGTGTGTTCTTTACAATAATGATAATATACTTTCAATGTTTTACACTTGTCTTTTTCTCTTCCTCTCTTTCTTGATGTATTGTTATCGTGTTTTCGTTGCTTCTTTCTCTTCTTCATGTTCTACTTCTCTCTATTCATCTTTATTTTTTCTCTTACGTTACAGACACATTCTCTTTATTTTTGCGTGTTCCACAGCTAAATCCGGGCCACTCTCGATGATGCGGTGATAGGGCCTGACCTAAACATAAGTGACCCGGTATGGAAAATGTATTTAACTGGGAATTTCTGAGTCGTATTTTTCGTGTTTTAGGGGTAGCATCTCCCGTCCTGGTCACCTCTGAAAGAACCACTGTTCAAACGCAATGACATAATTAAAATATCTCTTTCATTATCCGGGTTATCAGATCTAAATCGAACCACCGCGTCCGAATGCATTCGAAGTTTACACCCGGCGACACAATTCAAAACTTGAGCAGCATCCCCCGACAGCCGGTGACCCGTTTCAGCTCTGCCGTATTTATTCTATCTGTGTGAATTGTTATAAAAACCACTTCGTTAGTGTTGTAATTATTAGAACGTTATATTTGTAATAGGTGGAATACATAGTGGCATGTCTAGAACATATATTTTTAAGATATGAGTAGAAAATAGTCCCCCTTTTCAAGAGAAGAATTATTTTTTATATTAGTTTGGCACAAAATTAGTTTCCATTGTATTATATATAGACATATTTTAAAATGTGTACCTTTTTCACGTTTGAAATTTGGAACATATAAAGTATGCTATACCGATAGAAGCATGCTAATTTTGCTTTTCAGCATTTGAAACTTTTCATTTTGATACATTTTGCATATGTAATCTTGGCTCTTTCTGATAGAAATTATCATCCATTAATTTTCTTTTTATGTTCGATTTACATTATTAGTCTGAAATAGAGAGTATGTCCTACGGTATCTACTGGGTTTGTTACAATCAGTGATTCCGCTAGACCCCTGCCACTGTTTGGGGGTGTCAACTCCAAATCCTCGAAACTACCCCAATGTTAACATTTTTATGGTCAAAAGTTGATAGACACAGTGCACAACTACCTACATCCTCTCAATTTTGATTTAATACACCCTCCAATCTGAAACACCTGGCGGAATCCCTGATTATAATATATTCTAAACCAGTACGTTTTTTGACATTATCCTATATGTGTCTCAAAAATCTGCAGTTTCACTGGAAATAATGACTATTTAATCTGGACACTGAATTTGGTCGCCATTTGGAAAGTGATTAAATGAATTTTCAAGCACACGTCTATATATTTGAATTGCTCCAAAAAAAATATAAAATCCAAAGTCATTTGTATCTTGCTGTTGGACTTGTGGGAACTGAACTTTATAATGTTAGGTTCTTTTCTACTACGTGTAAATTCCATATTTTTTATCTTTACTTCTTCTTCTTCATCTCTCCACTTTTCTCTTTCTCTCATTCCTTTGCCTCTATCTAACAGACATCCATGGTTTCAATTTTTCATTGTGTGTGTTTAAATTTCTCCCTCCATTAACTTATGTATATTGATTCGTCTCGCTTTTATTCTTTCATTTTATTGAAACTAATAGATCGTGCTCATGCTTTCTGCTGGTTTTAGTATGGGCGAGACGAAGGAAGGAAAAGAGGAGTTCTATTTAGCAGACATGATTATAGGATAAGAAAGTGCCATTTGAGTTGCCTAGCTGCACGGCGTTCGCTGTCGCAATTTTTTTTATGCGAAGTGCACAACTTTGGTTATATACAATTTGCATGTAAAACAAATACTTTTGGTGAAAATAGCATAAATGTAGAAAAAATGGGTTTTGGAGAGTCGGTTTTCAGTGAATATCTTGAAAATGGTTAGGAATGATTAAAACGTTGTTATTTTCTTTCTGGAAGTAAACTTTAATTTAGTAACAAAATCTTTGATATTCCTGGTAAAATAACAGAGATATAATTAAGTATTTGTCTTCGATACGAATGACATACTCGAGCTATCTTGGTAAAACACGTTCTTGATTTTCCTCATCATCTCAATTACTATTACTCCTCAAGAAATTACTGACCTTTGACTATTTTCCGGTTATCCACCAAATCTTCATTCTTTTCGTTAGCCCTGAATTACAATGGACAGTAGACATTTTAAGGAAGGAAGTAACAATATAGAAAGTGATATAGAAAGCTCCGTGTGTAACGCATGCACAATAAACAAGCATCTATTCCAGGCCTATTAACAAATATTAAGCAGGGCCATAATGTAAATTTGTGACGCCTGCAAAGAGGAGTTGTATTTCATTCTTTGTAAATAAATATGTGTTCTTAAGCATTTCGTAGCAAATTAAAGAGTCATGTTATATGAAAGAAGAGTGAAAGGTGAATTTATGGTGGAGCATTTCGCGTTGTTATTAGTTATGCAAAATCATCTTTCAAGATTTTGACGCCCTCTTTGTTGGCCCAGGGACTGAAACCCCGCTAATTCCTGCCTGAATAAAGCACTAACACTGGTGGTTCCCACTCACTAGGTCATTCAGATCGTTAATATGATTTTAAATCAAAATCAAAAAGGATAAATATTGCAAATTAAATTTACATTTTATTGTTAGTGCAGTTGGTTTTACTTTGTGAGCACAGCACTATAACACAATCCACCTTGGAGCCCCGGCGCTTGCGGTTTATCTGTCATCCAGATGTACAAGAACATTTCATTAGTTCTCTTCAGGCCTCTAATATCTGAGGTCTTTGGCTGCTACTTACCATTTCTCACTAGCCATCTCTAAAATTATTGAATTTTTATTGAAGCTTGAGGATTTAAACACTTACCCCCTTCTTTACAATGCCCACAGTATATGCTGTTCTAAAACCGCGGCTGTGTAGAAGATTGTTTTCCCAAGGTTCGACTTTCTCCGATGAACAGATTTTTTCTAGATTCATTTATATTCGAGCCAACGCTTTTCTTGCTGAACAAATGAACAACAAACTGTTCGAAATCACGTAATACCCTTTCTGTCAAAACGTTAACTGGTTTCGCAATTTTGGCAAAAGAAACTGTTATATCGTCAATATTTTTTTAAGTTTTCGATCAAGATATGTTTCCTTTCCCACAGAATGAAGAGGTTGTATCGTTACCAAAAAACGCACGAACGCGTTTTAATGCTTCTGCACGTTCAGCTCCAAGATTTTAAGCAATGATGTAGACTGGAATATACCGCATATTTCTTTCACTTGCAAATGATATCCAGATTTCTTCAGCATCTAGCGTCTTCAATGAATGAGAGAAAGAAATGGCAAGCACTACCATGTCGGTGTCCAAAATTCTTAATACAAAATATTTTCCTCCGTGAATTGCAGCATCTTTCGTTTGCAGAATAATGTGGCAGTCAACTTCTGCAAAACTGAAATAATTAAAACCGTCAATAGAAGTAGACTGGCTTGCTGATGAAAACAATATCTCATTGAGGTTTTCCACCACAACTTTTCCTTGCAAAATGTGCTGAAGGTAATGCTTCCCAAGAAGCATAGAAAGATCGTGCTTGTTTCCTGAATGAAGTAAAGATTCGATTCAACATTTTAGATCAAGATGAACATAGTAAGACTTTTCTTCTGAGCGCGCTTTCTCGAGAGCCTCTTGTCTGACTTTTGATGCTTTCAGAATTGTAGAGATCCCACAGACTGTATGTAGACACTTGTAGATGTTCAGAATCGTTAGTTAATCTCGAACCAAATTCATTTTTTCAATATTCGCTGAAAGTACATAATGATCTTGGTGGCAGAGTATGCAAAGAGCAGGAACATCATATATCGAAGGGTCACACCTTCCAGAAAATTGGTCTTCAGTTTCAATCTCTTTCTCAAGCATGAGCTCCAATTTCTGGCCAGTTCAATGCACACCATTTACAGATGATCTTGCACGATGTGGATAATTCTCACACTTAAAGGACGTTTTCATATCCAACTTCCTGTTCGATCTCCCAATGAAGCACATTTGATAAAGTTCATAGAATTCTTCTTAAATCGTGTTGGTTTCCGCCCCTTTTTCTTATAAAATTTTCCGTCCCCAAAATCTTTGAATTACGTTCTTTTAATAGGACCAAAGAACACAATATTTCTTGTATGTATGATTCATCAAGATTTATCGTTATGAAGTCTGCGTTAAGAGTAGTAAATTGAGCAAAATTTTTAGTAATAAGAACTGTGGACCGACGTGCTAGTGCTTGCCATTGCTTTATTCTATTACTTCAAGACACTAGATGCTGAAGAAATCTGGATATCACTTAGAGTTTGTTTCTGGCCTTTAGGCATCTATGGCTCAGACTGAAAATGTCATTTGGAAATGGAAGAAATATGCGGGACCTGAATGAAGGACTAGTTTACCTCTGGAATATTTTTCCCCAGGAGAATCAACGAACTATCTGTTGCTATTTCTTGATATTTTTTAGCGGTGTAGAGTTGTCATCTCTACGACTTTGCACTAAAGCAGACATTCAAGATGTCGTCTTCTGTCCATGTCTAAGCCTTGCGGTTGTCATTCATCCTCAACCTCGGGATGGTAATGGTGAAGCTACATCCCTTCATTATGAACTTTTTGTTGGGGATTATCTTCCCTTCGACTTTGTAGAAGCTTGTGCTAATTGCAAGGCAATAATACTGGATTTGGTCCGCCCCGAAACATTTCTGGTACCCACCATATCCGGTCGGCATTTCCCTACCCGCCACCTGAGGAGGCTCCGGGGGAGAGACCAGTAACCCCAACACATACAATTTCAAAATGAAATGCCAATTCAACTCTTATCTTCTAATAATTATCTAACTTTTTTTTTCAAAATTTCATAATTTTAATTTAATATTGTGATTATGCCCGACAAATTTCAGATTAAAAAAAAATCGTTACTTACCTACAGTATTATGTAACTTGATTTGTGCGATAATAAAAAGCATCATGAAAATATTTCAGATACTAACTCGCATACGGTGTCACAAATGATTGGTATGCTACTGTACAAAAGCCGAGGTAATTCAATTTGTTCGTTAATGTATACATTGACTTGAGGACAAGAGTATTGGTCGCGCAGGCCATCAGAAACACATTCCCATTTACCCTGAAAAGCGGCAGAATAATATACGTTATTATAACGTTGAAAATATAATTCATATTATAATATTGTACGACCTTTATTGGAATGGTTATTCTCTGGAAATGTTTCAGTACACATAATATTACACAGACTTTCTACCGAAATTAAAACGAGATAAAAACACGACATATCATGACAAGCTTTAAATTCTTTCTTTTTTTTTAAAAAAAAATAGTAGAACTATATCACATTTATAAAAAACATTACAGCATCAGCGCAAGCTTGTGATCACTCTGTGTAAATCTACGATAACCGTTTAGATGAAATATATCTGTTGTTTCAATTTTCCCTATTTCAGTCAATATTACGACATAAGTAGAAAAGTTTATGTTTTAAAGTAAAATTAAAAAAATCATCTAGGTTCTTCTTTAAACTACGAACATTCATGTGAATTATTATTAGTCCTTCTTTACTCTTAAAATGATTGTTTAAAGTAATTACAACTTCATAAATAGCTACATTTGTATCTTGAAAAAAAAAAAAAAAATTGGTATCTTCTAAAACTTCTTCCATGTTTGACACACGTTTTCCTCACACTTTAACATGTAAGGCACATTTTTTATGTTTTGGAGAGCTTCAATGCATTTCACTTGTTTCACACGATCATTTTTAAGTAGATTTCGAAGAAAATATACCTATTGAGATCGGTACGATATGAAAGTGTATATTTATAGCGCTAGCGGCCATAATTTTGAAGATATTTGAACCAAATTTTTATATGTTCTTTCTAGGCTTAATAGCTCGGTTAAGTTCGTTAATGAGCAAAATCGGTCGCCATCTTGGATCCAAAATGGCCGCCGAACCCATTGTTGTATAGAATACACAGCCTAAACCGCTGGGGCTATTGAAATCAAATTTGGCATAAAGGTACAACATCACTTTTTAATTATGAAAATGTTACCTAATGAGTTCAAAGACGCCATCTTGGATCCAAAATGGCGGACCTAAAAATCCACTTTCCACACCGTTTGAGCTAGAGATACGAAATTTGGCATAAAGGTGCATTATGACGAGTAGCTTAGGGAAATATCACAACATTTGGGAAAAGTCGCCATCTTGGATCCAAAATGACCGCCCAAAATCCCATTTTGCACACCGTTTGAGTTGGATCAATGAAATTTTACTTGAAGTTGTACTATCACAAGTAGGGCACGACAAAATAAGAAAACGTTCAAAAAGTCGTCAACTTGGATCCAAAATGGCCGCCCCAAAAACCCAATTTCCAAATCATTGAAGGTAGAGAAACGAAATTTTCAATGAAGGAGTATGACCAAGAGTAGGTTACAGTAAATGGGGCAAATCTTCCCTTTGGGGGCGCAGCCAACCGTGGGAGGGTGAAGATGTACTCCGTGGTGGTGTAGTGCTGCAGGGAGATTTTGGTTAAGATAAAGGAGGCGCATCCTCTCAAAAGCACTGAAGTTGGGAGGCGAGCCCCGGCTCCCAGCGAAACTTCGAAATCTACCTCAGCCTGCAGGCCTACCGAAAGGGATTATTTTTTCTTTTATTAGGATTATGTCCGTCACGTACCCAGGCAAAACGGAAAACATTACTTTTGGCGAATTGCTTGGTTTCATACAACAGTTTGTGGTTTTCAATCACCCGTGTTCAATCGGCCTCAGGTCCATTTGTTGTGCGTAACTGCGTCTAATGCTAATTGCACTGCAACGTTGCCGAGTCTGCCGCGCAGTATTTCTACGACTCGGGCGCAAAACTTTCCAAGTGGGTGGCGCAAACAGCGCCGCATGCCAAAACATACACACTGTCCAAAAAATTATGCGGATTTCCATTTCTTCTTAACATGAACATGTGAGGGCTGATATCTGCCCGTCACAATTTTATCTATTTAATAGAACTAATTTAATTGTTCATATTTTTTTAATTGTTGCTCCATTGTACCATTTCAACATCTGCTGATTATGATTGAAGAAACAAGGGAAAACCTGAGTCAGGATGTTCGGCACCAGGAATCGTTGCCGACCTGGTAGCCGTGTGGGCTAGGACACAACTCGAAGGTCCCGGGTTTGAATCCCGCCTGGGGCATGAATGTTTGTGATAGTGGATATTAACTAGATATGACTGATAATAGGGACGTGGCGAAATCAAAATTTAGTACAATGACTCATACAAAATAAAATTTACCAAAGTTTCAAAGTTATCTTTCATGAGACCTTCTAATTACAATGCAAACACTAAGAATTGTTCGATTTTGTTGGTATACTAAGTACTGGAACTCACAGAAATTTAAATATTAGCTTTGAAAATTCTGTAATATTACTTGGCGCAACGAGAAAAGTATCAATTCGGGTCTAAAACTTTGAGAGCCCCCGCACTAGAATAACTGTGTATATAGAGTCTGCTATCAACAATTTATCAGTGTCATACGTTGCATGATCCTTTTAAATTGGTCTACTTGTAGGAAGCTGATTCTGAAATCCTAATCATATTTTAGCAGTTATCACTTAGCATTTTCCTTTATTGATAGGAACCTTACTTACAATACTTTTTCAAAATCAAGAAAATATAATCAAATTAGGGATTTAGAATAGTCAATGCTTGTAAGGAGTATTTAGATTAGCATGAGAGGTAGATCCGTGCAGGTTTAAGGGCACCAGGCGACTACCCATTGTGCCAATGCATTAGAACGACCTTGGCCCTGTGCTTACTATTTATATAGGTAACTGAGTTACTTCTGACGGGGCCCTGGGATAGAGCCTATTTAGCCCATACGTTAATCAGGCCCTGGTGACAAGCGAAAGTTTTTACTAGAATGTATCTCGTGAAATATTCTTATCATTAAATATTTTAGCTCCATAAACTTTGTAAACGTTCATTCTAAATCTTGAAATTTTTGTGTGATTTACGGAAAAGAATATTAAGAAATTTCTTACTGGTGTTGTAATTATTCTTATAGTATACAGGCCGCTTTAGACGACAGCATTTATGCTACGATAAATCTTACGATTAGCAGTAGTGCCAGAGTGTGAAAGCAAGAATGCTACAATAGGGAAAGATGCTATGGTAAAATTTGGTAACTTGTTTTCTGTTTACACTGGTACACTGCTTTCGCTAGGATTCATCGTACGAGAAATTGAATCGTCTAAAGTGACCTTAACATGTATTATTATTATTACTAGTGTTATTATATTCATATTACTTAATACAGAGGCAAAAATCAGAAAGGGGCGTAAGGTGTTAAAGAAATCAAATTATACCATCTGAAAGGTTTTGCGTATATTTAAGTTCATGTAATGTCACAGGAGACAAATTGTCCACCCCTTGGCGAAATGATGCGCGTTCGGGTATTAAAGGGATAACTTTCACTGGCTCGCAGACTAACATATAAACATTTTAATTTCAATATAACATTTAAACTTTTAAGATTCAAGAGACCCAATATGTTAGTTTTGACAGTTCGAGTTAATGGAACTATCGGGCAGTAGTCTTCAATTTTCTAACACTCGTAAATGTAGCACGTTTTAAATTTATATCTGGAAAGTTTCACCAATTAATAAATTATCTTTCCCCGAATATGTCTTCGGTTCGAGTTACCAAATTACATTAGTATCTCGTTTAATCGAATTTGATAGGACAATGAGTTATGCGGTTACGCAGGATAAAGTGATTAGCACATTGTAGCTTGGCACTCTACTGAAGGACGGTGTTTAAAAAGTTCTCTACAATTTAGTGGCCAATTAGGCCAAATAAAACATTTTGTGGTGCCATTTATAATCACTGTTGACCACATATAATGTATTTTTTGACGTTAAACATAAATTACATGCATGCTACATAACAATGCAATATCACATTGAAATTACTCAAGAAATAGGATGAATTAGCATTCAAATAAAGGCGATTTTTTTATTTAATCAGGCTAGTCAATGTTTTTATTTTATATATAAAAATACATTCTCTTCCACTGCTTAAAATATCCTTTGAAGGAATTATATGGTGGACCTTGTACTCCGCAATATTAATCATAATTATCATACATTATAACTTATGTCCAATTTTCGATTTTCCTGGTATGACACGAACGTCTCTCATATAGTTCGAAACGCGCGCGTGCTATCTGTCAACGCGGAACCTTAGTTACAAAAGCAGACTCTGGAAGAAACACGGCTACGCGTTGCAGTGAACTAGGGATGGACAGTTCACTTCCTTTCAAAGACTAGTTCGCAGTGAACTAGTTCGTTAGAAAGAGCAGTCCAAAAGATTAGTTTTCTTTAGTTCAATAGTTGGCGACCGAGATGGTCCCCCTCCCTATAGCAGCGGAAGGGCTGTTCTGAGCACGTGGTGTCCTTTAAGATGTGTGCTGGTTTCTAGTTCGCAAACTGGAACTTTAGTTCAAATAACGGTAAATTTGAATTAAAGATATGTCCCCGGGCGGAAGTGTTGTTACAATACCTCCCTCCCTCTGTGCCCACTTACTTCAAAGCAGCACGAGGGACATGAAAGAGATGCATTGATGCACCCACCATTCTACTCAGAGAGAGAGAGAGAGACGGACTAAACAACTGCTTGAGAAACATCACAAAAGCGAACGCGATTGAACTCGAAATTTCCCGCGATTTGTCTACAACCGGAGCGGGGGTGAAGCGTAAATATCGTTTTCGTAAGTAAAACTCCCTCTCGTATGCGCACACATTTAGTTCACTACGCGAACTAAACTTTCTCTCTCTGCTTTTGTTTTTCCAACTATCTTTGCTTCTTTTCTACTGTTATGTATGTGAGATGCGCACGCATTTAGTTCGCTTGCAAACTACAATTTATCAATCCTCTGAACTAGTCCGAACTGGTCAGTAAAATTACCAATTTGTTCGCGAACTAGACATCTCTACAGAGAACGAGAGATTGCACGATGGCGGCGTTTGAACAAGTTACAGTTCAAACGATGACCTGCCGAATATGCATATACAATAATACATGAACTTGTGGCACCAAGACAAAATACAGGACGGTGGTGAACGGCAACACTGTATTGATACCCGTAAAATTGAGAAGAGCCAAAAACTGGTGTGCAAAATTGGCCAGCAGGTGTGAAGTAGGGCAAATACTTTATCATAATTTGAATAGCTGAAGGAAGTTACAGGGCTGCAATACTAGAACCCTTATTCCAGACATATTTAAAAGTAACTGACAAAAGTAACCAAGACCGGGTGGCCGAGCGGTCTGCGGTGGTAGACCATCGGCTCGAAGGTACCGGCATGGGTGTGAATTTTAACAGCTAATGCGAATCGTGACGGGACGAAGTCCAAAGTTACTAGAATGCCCCAAATAAAAATAATGTTTACCAAAGTGACCAAGAACATTTTTGTAAAAAAAGGTCCCCATAATGGTTTTGAATGGCTTTAGATATGTAAAATATTGCACCCCAAGTCAAATTCATATGGCTTCTTCCGTCCCGCGTTAAACAGTAAAACTTACATGGAAATGGAACCCAAGTGCTGCCTTTCGGAGATGACCCGAGGCAAATCTGCAGCTTTGGACACCCTAGATCCGTGGCTGCTTTATAACCATTTTCAAATGATCGATCGAACAATTAGAAGAGTGTTGTATTAAATGAGAAATTTGTACCCTGGAACATGATGTCTGTTATTACCTGCTTCATATTTGTTTATCAAGATTTCTAATACGTTGTTTATTTGACGAATAATGGAGTTGCTATCCAAAACTTCATTGTTTCTCGTAATTTGTCCAGTACTTTTCTTATTCTAAAACTAGGGCTTGTGATTCGGCGTAAGGGATTGACACTCCTCGAATATCTCAGATCATTAGAAGAATTATATTTATGTACATTTAATGTGTTATATTATTAATAACTAGTAATACTTTATTAGTATGATATGAACAACTATTTAAATCAATATAGCACAAGTCAAAGTGGTAAATAATTAAAAAGTAAAATAAAATAAAATTATAGTGAAAAAAGAGATAAAAC
>JAGDQP010035288.1:0-17970 GCA_022664845.1 Lepisma saccharinum
GGAAGGCCCGATGGAAAGAGGCCATTGGGAAGACCGAGACGTCGTTGGGAGGACAATATTAGAAGAGATCTTCGAGAAGTAAGTGTTCGTGATGAAAACTGGCTTGATACTGCCCAGGATAGAATCCAATGACGAACGTTTGTTACTGCGGCGATGAACTTGCGAGTTCTATAAGCCATAGAGTTAGTTAGTTAGTTAGACAAACTGTAAATATCTATTTTAAAAATAATGAAACCGAACGGTGAAAAATTATCAGTCAAAATTCGTTCTGATTTCGTCCAAGGACTGAACAAATCGTCTAATGGCAGGAGTTTTAAGAAATTAATTTTACAATTTGCTAATGAAATCTTTCCAAGTTTTTTGAACTTTATTTCTGAAGATCTTAAATTAATTACGTAAAGGAAATTTACAATGTGTTTATAAACTGTATGCAGGTGGAATGTCTCAGTCGTCACTCCCGTTATTTCTTTGCTTGCCAATCCAAACGAAGTGTACTTAAGCAACGAGTTGGTGGCTGCAAAGTGTCAAGATATCTAATTCCATGTTTAAAGTTCTGTGTTGCTTCGTTGAGTAAACACGCAAACGGAAGCTTTCTGTTGAGAGATTTCTTCAACACGTAACAGTAAGACATCGTCCTTTTCCATCAAGATGCAAGCAAATGGCGCATAGAAGACAGGAGTTATTGCTCTCTCGTGTATGTACAGTATCGGAAAACAGTATATCCCTCTTAGGATTTTTAAACATAAGTTGGTTTTAAAAGCTTCACCGAACCGCCTCTATTTCATTGTAGAACGTTGGTATTTAAGTTAAAGTATCAGAGTAAACCGTTTATGTAATATCGTTACTACCACAAATTATGAATTTTTCTTTCGTTGCACAACATACACCAGACTACTACGTAAAGGATCTTTTGAACCCTTCTATTAGGCTCTTCCGGATGAAAGGCTTCTTCAGAATTCTTCTTGCATTCAAGATCTCCGACCTGTAGGCGACAGGAATGTCCGGCGGCGTGAGACTGGTGTTGCTGGGAACTGTTTGGAAGATTATGCGATCGAAGAACGATAGATTGCAACGCCGTCGGACACTCTTCTGGTTATTAAAATAGCCTACCTGGACTTCGCAAATCTTAAGAAACTTGGTCGCAACAAATTTGGAGATGTTAAAATCTTTTTAATTTCATGTGCGTCTATCCTAATTTGTGGCCTTTTGCCGTAGCTCAGTGTCATACATCCAGATCATCTGCTGTCTGTGCCATCGCTTGAAATACAACCCTGCCAAACAGAAGAAAACAGTGACAGAATAAAACACTATGAAACAAAAAGGTACACAGACAATGCGGAAAGACGAGTTTGGGTAAAATCAATTCTAAATGGCTCTGAAAATTAAGATACCTTTTGCGTAACGTTATTTACTTATTGCACATCATACATAAGGTGTACATGTTATCATGCTGTAAATTTGGCAACATATTCGGCTTATTCTAGAGAAAGTTATGCTTAAAATCTCCAAATCTATTATTGTTTTGGCCAGTTTTGTACTAAGTAAATTATTCTCTTTACGGAGAAGTTACGATAACGGTTTACGAGATTTCTAACTTCTAACAGCTAATTTAGACAACCGTTACAAACGCTTATTACGCAGTCTGTAATGCAGATCACTTTCACGTATGAGGCTCCAAATATAGTCTCACATCATATGCTCATTATACGCTCCTTGATACCGGTATTCAAAGTCCAGAATATATTGACGGAAGCGTTCTCCTTGCTCCTCTGTGTATGCTCCCATTTCTCCTTGAATTTATCCAGATGAGCGTGAAGAATATGTAGTTTTAGGAACATCCTACAACCCATCTTGCTATAGTTCATCACTAGAATCTTAATCAGATTTTCACAATTTTCAGCATTGTGGTTGCCCAGAAAGCCATGAACCTCAGCAACAAAACTGTCCCAAGCGTCTTTCTCAATACTCCCAATCTTCTTTGGGAACTCCATGCACTGCATGATTTTCTTGATTTGGGATCCAACAAGAACACTAGCTTTGAAATTTCTGTCCGATAGCTTGAGGGAAAAGTCTCGGAGGTACCTGAAGATTTCTGAGTTCTTATCCAGAGCTGTTACAAATTGCTTCACGAGACCCAATTTCAGGTGTAACAGTACCTTTTTGGGATCCACTAATGGTTTAAACTTAACATTAAGCTCCACCGCAGTGAACTCTGTTCGTGGTAACTAGTATTTCTCGTTGTAATGTCATGCAGTGTCCCTGCTGTCCGAAAGGCACAGATAATAAGAGAAGCTCCACTGTAGACCCATTAAAAATGCCACCATTTTGAAATTCCCAATAGCCTCCCACACATACTCGTCAAAATCCAAAGCGTCCAGTAGGATCTTGATGGTGTTGTATTCCTCTTTGAGTTGCACTGAATGAGCTACAGGAAGAGAAGGCTACTTGTTACCTTTATGTAACAGGACAGCCTTAAGTTTTCGAGATGAGCTGTCAATGAAGAATCGCCACTCATGGGTTATGGGTAATTCCAATTGCGTCAAAGAGACCTGATACATCATGACAGAAACAAAGTCCATCTAGACGAGTAAATAATTTTGAAAATTTGTTCTTCTCTGCGCTTCCTCTGACTCGTAACGTGCACACTTTCATCTAACAAATCCCACTCCTTCAGCCTAGATATAAAATTCAGCGTTTGACTTTGTCAGACCTAGAACTCTAACCAAATCATTAATATCTTCCTGTTTAAGATAATATGGTTTTCTCTCACCTGCCACACTAGTATAACTGACATCTAGATCTTCGACATCTTCCTCTTCGGAACAACTGCTCTCTCCTGCGGTCAGTTGCTTCCTCGGGGTGGGGGTGGGGTTGGACACAGGAAGCTTCGGACAGTTTCTAAGCATGTAAAGCATGACAGCAAAGAATTGCAGTAAATCATGTATATATAGTGTTTCCAATACATAAGTAACAATTGGAAATATTGACACACATTTCTCAGCTCCTTATAATTTATTTTCATCATATTTGCAGAACAGATGCCAATTTGTAAAAGTTTCATATTTAGAGAAAAATAAGGTTCTGTCATTGTGTTCTCCTACAGTAAATGTTACACATGATGTACTGCAAGGTACAATTCTGCGTCCGCTTTTATTTACCATATATAAAAACTATTTGACTGAATATCTTCTCCCAATAAAACGTGAACAGTATGCAGATTATATCAATATGTTGATCTCGGCTGAAACAGACGTATTAGTAATGACAAATATTGGAAATACGATAGAGAAACTCACATCATGGTTAACTGTAAATTGATTAATGTTTAATTCAGAGAAGACAGCAGTACTAAACTTTCATTTTCCAAGAGCAACTTCTTCGTTAGTATCCGCTTCGAATCTCAATCTTCCGTTATTTGGAATGTCAACTAAATTATTATGCATTAACGTTGATTTATCATAGAAGTCTTACATATCTAGTTTAAATAACAAATTAAACAGTAGATGTATTATGTTCCTCCTATTGCATGATACTGTAAATCTAAATACTTTTATGCCACTATAATTATTACTGAAACTTCCATTCAGCCATTAGCTATGGTGTATTTCTGGGGGGAATGCAAGCGACGCCATTACTACCTTTCGCATTCAAAAGAAAGGCAGTAAGAATTATGTATAAATTACCCGACAGAGCTTCTTTAAACAGGCATTCAAGGAAATTAGATTTAAACGCTCCCTCGTTTGTACATTTTAAAATCAATCATTTTTGTTGTCCATAATAAGCACATGTTTACCTTCTCAAATAGTGTACTTTCCCATAATACATGATAGGGAAACAATGTCTATACGCTACAACAAAATTATGCATATTTTGGTCGCTGTGTGTACCTAAACTGTGCTAGACTTTATAATAAACTTTCAAATAGTTTGAAATGCCTGGAGAATGTTCAAAGTTAACGAAAGACCTTTTTAGTTTGTTATTAAATAAATGTTATTATTCTGTGGATCAATGTTTAAATGATAATAATTTCTTGTAATCTTTTTTTTTACATACACTATGTTAATTTATATTATTTCGTATTTTGTTCCTTTGGTTACTATTTTTCTATTATTGTATATTGAAATTGACAAATGTACACTTAACAGAGGCTAATCCTCATTGTGGAAATAAAACGTGCTAATAAATACAATACACTTACATCCACACCTGTTACCTTTCAAATTTACATATTTCTTTGTTATTGGTGCAATTAATGTGTCTCTGTACATAATCATATATTTCCTAACACTAGGCTGAAGCAAGATTAACCAAACATGATTTTGAACTTCATTAAATGAGAGTTAAACTAAATACTTAATAAACAAATAATAATAATATTATTATATCAACATCCGAAGTGCTTGCTTTTAGAAGGTTGCTCTCCCGTTGGCTCAGTTGGTAGGGAGCTCACCTCTGGTGCTAGGGGTTGTCGGATCTATCCCTGTTCATGGCATGTGGGCTTTGTGGTGGACAAACACTGTGTGCGTTGGTTTTCTCGGGGTGCTCCCGTTCCCTCCCACTTTCTTCTTTCCACCAATTCATTCCATCATCATCTATACGCCCTGCGCCATAGTAACCTAAAGATCTTAAAATAAATTCGATTCAAATTCTCAAGAAGAACTAATGTAACCTTTTAATATCATTTTGTAATAAGTATAATTGAAGTTAATAGGCTACTTTCGTGTCTAAGCATGTTTAATAAGTTCTACAGAATTGTATTGAATTATCGAAATGTTGTATTTCATTCTTTGAATTAATTCATTTGTTGTTTCATTTTCGAACGTGTAGCAACGATTATGTATTGTATAATATTTCTTCCATGGGAGTAGTAAATTCTGAACGACGTACGCTAAAAAGGAAATTCGAAATAATACCAACTCAACATATAGTGTAGTGGCTTAGCGAAAAAAATGTGACACACTGGATTAAAGAGACAGAATTTGCATAGGTCTTCTATATCCTCAGTACAATCAATTTGTAGGGAGATGCCCTATTTTCGTTTCCGCCATCTTGAAATACGACGCCATCTTTATTTTCTTCAAGGTTTCTCAATGCTTTTCAAAATAGCTGATTATCTTCGCCAATGGTAGAGTTTTCAGCAAAAAGTGTTGAAATATCTTATTAACCATTAAATTTGCTACAATTTGAGCCCAAAATCGCTTTTGTAGCTTTCATAGTTTTTGAGATACAAGCTTTCAAAATTTGGACTTTTATTTTGTTGGAAATTTTCGGTTTTTCTGAAAAAATCACTGATTTACCGAAATGGTACAGTTTACAGCAAAAAGTGTTCGAATACGTTTTATTTAAAATTTAATTTCCTACAATTTGAGTACAATACCGCTTTTGTATCTTTAATATTTTACGCGATATAAGATTTTAAAGGTTAGACTTTTTATAGATTATGATATTACAGTTTTCTTTTGCCGAGGTTTGCTAAATAGTTTCTCAGTGTTTCTGTGTATGGTTACCACTATTTAAATCAAGAACTATTCAAAATCTGCCACTTGAATCAATCTGAACCGCACGCGCGGGATCCTTCCTCTCTGACAAGATCAAAAGCACAACTGAGACCCCGATAGGTGATTATATCCCATGCTCCACCCTCCAGGATTTCATTGGCTGTGGGTTCCTCCAGGTTGTGTCCGAAACGGGCGGCGTGAAGCTCGATCCGATTTATTATTTTCTGACAATACATGACAGTACGGAATTATTGACACAGGTATGCAAATAGTCAACCACGTAGTTTACATAGTAAATACGTCGATTCATAGAATACACTACAGCGATGTTGTTGGACATAATAAGCACTAGTTAGA
Source organism: Lepisma saccharinum (assembly GCA_022664845.1). NCBI lineage: Eukaryota > Metazoa > Arthropoda > Insecta > Zygentoma > Lepismatidae > Lepisma > Lepisma saccharinum. Next base: position 5,856 of record JAGDQP010035288.1, read on the forward strand.
ATACATGAGAAGAGCCGCCACAGCTACGGCAAGAAATTTGGTGGCAAAGATAGGATATGCTTGAGAGAGGCGAGCCACAAAATGTTCGGTACTATCTTGCAACAGAACTGCGATGGACATAGGGGTAGCACCCACACACACAGTAGTACGGACAAAGTCTTGTTGAAACAAATCACAAGGCACCTATAAAGTTTTCTTAAGTTGAAGCATTGATGACTGAGAGCTGACACTTACGGAAAGCTCAACGATGTAAGCGGAGCGGCCAAACTGATATAGCCATCGATGACTGTTCGAAGACAGGAAGAGGCTATTGAAAACAGCGTTAGGGCAAATCGCAAAATATGAAAATACTTAGGCAAAATAGATACTGACATATTTAGTGTTGACAAGTTAACTCCTAGGTAAACGAGTTCCTTGGTAGGCGCTAATACACTTTTCCTAATATTAACTGCAAGTGTAGAGTTGCATAGTACGGGTACTGGGTGATTCACTTGTGGCACTGAGCCGTAAAGAATTATGTCACCATAATAAAACAAGATATGGCACACTTCACTCAGGAGAAAGTTTAATTCTTTTCGCATGGCCGTTTGCATTAATAATGGCGATAATGTCCATCCCATTGGTAACCTCTTAAAACGAAAGTATGTCTTTCCACAATTAATACCGAAGAATTGACGGGTATAAGCGGCCAAGGTAATATGGTCCTCTAGAAATCGTCTCTGAATTCAATTTCTGTTGACACTTGGTTCACCAAGTCCGTGACGCTTGGTAAGTGAATGGGAGGGGAAGAATAACAGGAGGTGCCATCATAGCAGTCGCCTTGTACTCGTCCGCTGCCGTTTGTTTTCTCGACTAGAAAAACATGAAATAAGTTCATTATTAAATGGGAAGGAACTTTTTCTAAGATGTCTGATGACGATTTGCCTCAAGAATTGGTAAGAGCGAACAGGGAGTACCACATATGGCAAAGGGACATCCGGCGGAGTATGATAAAAAGGCGATGCGGTGAAAAATTCCCCACGGGGTGAAAAAGAACCTTCACTATCTCAGGGTTGATACTTCGGCAAACTGTACTACTGGGGAAGAGCGGCGTCCCAATCTTCAGAAGGATCCCTGTCCGAAGCAGAATCTACGGGCATCCCTGGTTCATCTTCCTCAATTGAAGGGCGTCTTCTGGATGGTCCACATCAGGTGATTGTTGGATTTCGCCGAGATCTTGAATGAGTAGTCTCCAGAATTCCCAATCACCGTGTAATACGTTCCAGGGTTCCTGGATTAGATGGTCGCGAAGAACATCGGCTTTGCGAGGCTGGGCCAAATACAAGAACAGCACGCGGGAGTCGTCTGGAGACCATTGTAAATCTTCTTGGTAAATGTCATGTTCAAGTAGAAGGTCGACGAGAGGGTCTGGGAGTTGTATCAGCGGCTCAGGAACGGGGTTTTTGCACTGGACAGGGTCGCCAAAAGAGTCAACCCAAAAATCAGCTGGATTATGAAGAGATTGAGGGACCCTCCTTCTTCGTCCTCTGTGTCTAATTTGTCTCCGTTGACGAGTGAAAAAGAGAGTAGAATGGGCCACAATGACGCAGTATCCATACTATGAAACTCTATACTTGTAGTTAATATTAAGGAAAGTATATTAGTACCTACCAAGGAACTCATATACCTAACATCTAGAGTGTCAACAATAACTATGTCAGTGTTATTTTGCCTAAGTATCTTCTTATTTTGGGATTTGCCCCAAACGCTATTTTCGTTAACCTCTTCCCATCTTCGAACAGTCATTGCTGGCTACATCACCTGAGCCGCTCCGCTTACATTGTTGAGCTTTCCGCTAGTGTCTGCTCCCAAGGAAAGTATATTTCCTCAATGAACAATGCTTCAACTCAAGAAAACTTTATCAGTGCCTTGTGATTTGTTTCAACCCGACTTAGTCCGTACTATTGTGTTTGTGGATGTCACCCCTATCCATCGCTGTTCTGTTGGAAAAAGGTACCGAACTTTTGATGGCTAGCTTCTCTAAACATATCCTATCTAGGTCACGGAGTTTCTTGAAGCACATATAGCCTTCTCAAGTATCCTAAACAAGTGCTTTTTATTTTCGACAACATTGCTGTAGTGTATTCTATGAATCAACGTATTTGCCACGTAAACTACTGCTTACTTGTGTCAATAATTTTGTACTATGCCATTTGTTGTCAGAAAATAATAAAGTGGATCGTGCTTCACGCCATCTGTTCCGGATGCATCCTGAAGGAATCTACAGCCACGGTTCGGACCCACATCTATGCTATAACTATAACTATGCAAGAACTACACTGGTATAGTAGTCCTTAGAGGTATACGTAAGGATTTTTATACAAATTAGCTTGAGTACATACCTGCACCCCGAGAGAGATAAACGAGCCTATTACGACTTTGACAGGAAGCAATAAATCATGCAGGCATAAATACGAAACATGAGTACCCCACCGACTTTTGGTGTGAGCTGCGCAGATCCGTACTGCATCGGTGGCATGGTATTGGTTCGTATACTTAGTGCTTGTTACCTTACAAGGTAGAGACTTGACATTGAGAGACATAGTTACTGACAAACCATGGAAGCATCAAAGCCTGTTGTACGCATCACCGAAAGACAACCTACAGTTGCATGGTCGTGTAAGTGAACACCGCGCTGGGTGGACGAGGCAAGTATATGGTCCGCTATTGACGTTTGGGAGCCAACTGAAAGCCTCCTTTGTTTGGGATGCTGGAGGAACAGCCTCATTGCCAGGAGCACGAATGTCATGGGCATTTAACGGGGTATATGTAACCTGACACCTTTCTCGAAGAGGTATATCCCAAGTTTGAGCTTCGAACCCGGTACACGTTACTTGATACCCTGAAGCCCTCTTTAAAATCTACTTGAACAAACATCCGAACGCTTCTGAACTGAATCAGAAATTTGATTGAGGAATTCAACTTCTTATGAAAACCGACTTGTGCAAGGTGCAGGATATGTTCGCCGACAAAGAACGTGCAGCCCATTTACCCAAATAGGAGACACTAATCGTGCAGTTGGACTGTGTATGTGGTGACAGTTTTCTATATGTAACCAAACTATATAGTGGAATAGTGTATTAGTGGAACTGTGTAGTAATCACGGCTCAGTATCCGAGCTGTAACTGAGATTATATTGTCGACAACTGTGTATTGAAAATAATAAGTAATTATTACAAGACAATCCTGATTTGTTTTCAGAGTTTAATTTGGGTAAACTACATAATTGCATGTACGTTTGGAATACGGGTACTGTGCTTGAACAACATGTTGAAAGTCATATGAACTATCCAGAACTTTTCCTAGACTTTTATGAACGTTTCGTAGACCAGGATCATCCTCATTTTTCGAAAACCATTTTGTTTGAATTCTTGAACAACAGAACTGCAGTGGTTCACGGATATTATGTATGAGGGAGTACATGATTGATTTTCAAGTTTTAATGATTTCCGACAATGAATACATTATTATAGAATTTTGTTTAGTTGCATATGATGTCACGTTATTGTTTCAGTTTTATGAAATTACCTTGTGAACGTTCTGATTTAGCGATTGGATATCAACGACAAGTCGAAATGTTAACTTATAATTTGCATGGTTTAGAGTCGAATACGTTTAATGGATATACTGTATCCTATATCCGCCATATTGTCTCGCAATTGTGTGAAATGGGATCCATCTTTTATTGTAAAGGTAATGAAAAGATGGTGTTATTGCGTTGGATGAAAGTACAAACATTAAAAGTGGCGGATGGTAAATCCACAATGAAATTGTAACATGACATGAAAAGAAATCGATATTACACAGGATGTGTTGTTTTTATTTCATGAAATCAAACCCATACAAATAGGAGGTAAAAGGTTTTTATTACAGGAAAAGAACTCTACTACATAATATTATATAGTATACAAAATATTTACAATGTTGTTTCCTTTTCAGGATCGTTTTGACATTTTTCAGTGCAAGTTGACCATTCCGTTCTAATTTGTTTTTTAAAAATGTTTTTTAGAATATTAATATTACGTACTTTATAATAAATATACACTAGGCAAAATAAGCTACACAAAACGGGATCATCAGCTTGGCATTGGACGTTATTCACATGATACTGGAATTGCGACAAAGAAAATGAACAATGGATTTTGTTAAACACAAATGAAATATATATTGGTGAGGAATATAAAATACCATCTAAGCAATAGCTGTTTGTACTTATCGTTCCCATGGATGTGTGACGTAACACCAGAATCAAGGAAAAATACACTTGCGTCGGAATTGGTGATGTTACATCTGCATATGATCGCTAATGGTGTTAACTTCCTTAAAGGTATATGCTACAAATGAGAATTGATTTCTGTTTGCGTTGGTGTTTATAACCATGATAACACAATTCATAATAATAATATATTAAAATAATGATATAGCCTCACCCTTTGACACTTACACTTGTCGAACTCAAAAGATTGTAAAACGAAATGCACGTACTTGACTCCCTAATGCAAACACACACTAACAGCACACATTCGAACCAATAATACGCTTTTTATCTCATAATAAAACATAGATTTGTCCTTATAGAAAGAAATTATACAAATGCTAAATGCACGCCTGACTTAAATAATAGTGTATATAAGTCGTGTTAAGAGAAAGTCTCAGAAATCGTACGAGTATGGACAATGGTAATCATCATGGGACATCAAGTGAGGACGTATATACGGAACAACAACGCGGATCATTCACATTGTCGTGGAAGAGGTAGCGATGCCACGTAGATACAGTATAGTGTAAGATGATGTTAACGAAGTTGGTGATGATACATCATGTGAGTGCTCAGCCAGGGACGCATCCATTGAACGCATTTGGAAGAGCTTAAAACAATTATAAGTGAATACGTGGATGCTATACCATACAATGCATTGCCGCTTGATTGTTGCGGCACTACGAGGTTCTTTGAAGAAGACAAAAAATGTATTTTATTTCATCCTGACACTTTGCACAAACTGTATGAGGTATACAAAAACACCCACCCTTCATCAAATGCAGAGTATGAGTGGTTTTGGGCAAATGTAACATACGGTAACAAACTAATATTGGACCTTGCAGAACGTGAATTTTGAAAGATGGACTACCAGGGAAATAGATCCTCTGCATAACTTGTACAACCGTAAGAACCCTTGCCCTCATCCCTTTCATTACCACCGTTATGTGGAAATACTACGCTCAGTATACATACAAGAAGAGGGTGTAATTTTTTGATTGGAAGCCAGACCGCGTATGCGAGAGGTAATGGACCGCTACGAACTAGCATGGGGTGCATGTATGTAATACATTACCACATTGGAGCTATTAGATTTTAGTTGGTCCACGAAGTGAAGAGGACACAATGTATACTTTAGACGTGATACTAGTTGCTGCGTTTCGACGTAAATGACCAAACGACGATGATGAGTTTATCATACTGGAGAGCACTAAGGAGACTACTGGCAGTGAAACAACAATGCATAATGATGATGAACTTGTGATATTGCCAACAGAAGAGGAACTTAAGTGTGTGTGCGTACCTGCGGAAACGTCTATATACTATTTATGGACACGTTTAGAGCATTGGAAGTGTCTTCATAGGTTATTTGCGAGGGATGCTGTGACAACTGGCCAAATCCAGCATTCCATGGGTGTAGTCGAGGCCGTTGATATTTGTGCAAACAAACGAAACGCATGTTATTTCATCCTGTAGTAATGCAAAACCAATACACATTATATAAAGCATTGCATCCGAAATCCAGTGGTGGCTATCGCAGGTTTTATATTAAGGTGAAAAACGCTGGAGAATAGCTTAGAAATAGCTATCAGCATTGGATTTAGCTGAAAGTTAGTTCCTGCAAAAAGACTACTGGGCCAACAGACCACTTTTTTTCTTCTTTGCCACTTGATAAACCGTAGTAATCATTATTACGTAGATATCCTAATTTTTCCTTGAATTTCAAAACTTTGAACATTAATTACTTAGTTAGCTCAACAAACTTGATATAAGATTCTAGTGTCTTGTGTGTTAAATATGGCAGATGCGCCATGCACAATTGTGCGCGCAGCTCTTGTACAACCCAGAGAGAGTCAAGTTATAAGAAACAGTTATGGTAAGCAGGACAGACGAAATAGATCAACAATTGTACTCACGTTACGCCAAAGTGATAACCACTAAAGAACCCAGTTGGTGTACCCCCGATTTTATTTATTTAGAGTGTGATCAAGGAATGCTATAAAACTTTGACATACAGCAGCAGGGGACAAGTGGACAATGATAAATATATTGTGGATAGACTCACGAATGTAAGTTCACTAGAAGTACTACTGTATGAACTGTTCCGAAGTATGCTTTGCTACACTAGAATCCCCTTGCTAGATTTTCAATTGTGCATTTTGAAAATCGTAACCTACCGTTTGGGAGACGTCTGTAGCATATTACAAACAAGAGTGAAACCTTTGGATACATAGTGAATGACGAACAAAACAATGTACAACAGACTGAAATTGTGTTGTAGAACGTACAAGTGCAAACGAAACTATATAACGTGAAAAAAATGTTTTAGTTCTTGGGCAAGTGAATGTTCCATTTATTGAAGTGTTTATTTGTTTCTTTTATGCATTGGGAGCATTATCTTTTTTATAAACATGACCAAAACTGCAAATTACTAACATGTGTATTACTAACATGTAAAGTGTTTGTGTATTTATGGCATTGGAAAAGAGATTTGTTTTTTCGATTGATTAGTTTGTTTGAATGAGGTATATGTAATTTTGTGAACTGTTTATTATTTCTTTTTTGAGTTGGGAACATGTATTTTTATAAGCATTCCCTACACTGAAAATTACTAACATGTGTACAATGTGTTATGAACTGATTGTGTATTAATGTCATAGGAAAACAGATTTGTTTTTTCGATTGATTATCTTGTTTGAATGAAGTATATGCATTGTTGTGAACTGCATCTTTCTTTATCCATTACGTTAGGAACATGTTATTGTGAAGAATTGTGCAAATATTACTGGAGTGAAGCACATAGTGTTGTGAACTGTTTGATTTCATTAATTTATTTCAATCGTAAGAATCGTAGTTATTTTATGAACTGGTTTCAACGAAACCAAAGTGGTGTACATTGGTATTATATTGAATAAAAACTAAATAAAATGGCCAGGCTTTGTTTTTATTTGCCTTAACAAGGAGTACATCCCTGACTTCGGGTATGTACTACTTACTATTGACAATACTATAGGTAAACTGTATTCATTGATCCATACAGATGTGAAATTTTAAACATAACAACACACTTAACGTATTACTAAAGTCGTTCCATTCTGATAATATTTTCGAATGAATCATGGAAAACACAGAATACACTTCTAATTTTGTGGTAAACAATTGAAGTAGCTGCCATGACATGTCATTTAACACAATGGGTGGAAACGTTGTACATTCGTGATTGTCATTATCCAGGTCCATCCCGCACTTTGCACATAAGAGTATGTATGTAGGCGAAATAAGATCAATTGCACGAAGCACACACGTTTGACTTACTGGTTGATTCACTTTACATTTGCATTGCTTAGCACTAGTTTCTAATAATGATTGTAGAACCTGAAAATGATATTTTTGAGCTATCTGCACTGTCATTAAAGATAAAAAAGGTGCATTTTACGTACGGGAAGTGTTCATCATGCGTACTTAACACTTACTAGATTATATTTGCTCCTTGTTGACGTAGTTGTAGAATCGTATTGCTTCAACTGGTAGGATTCCCTGAGGCATGGAATGATGTGATTGGTTCAGCATTTAAATAAAACACGTTGTTGTTGTAAATAAAACTTTAGTTTACGCTTAGACGTGAACGATGAGTATTTTCTATTGTATAGAACATAAATTTGCAGTAAAATACATTATAAACAGCATACATTTCTGGAATCCAGAACGCATACTAATATGTGCATAATGTTTTTCTAACTTTTCTCTACACATGCATGTCAACGATCCTGCAAGAAAGCTTTACAAGAACAGGCATTTATACTATTATTGGTATCAAACGTATGTAATATAATAGAAATGAACTTTACTATAGGACGTGAATACTGTACGAAACTAGTGATCATGTTTCATAAAGTGTACATAAAACTGTTAACGAATGTAGAATATAGAAGAACATTGTATTGTATACTATGGACAAAATACTGGCTATATGGTCGGTTTAATTTTAGTGTCCTATTCTACTGGACCTACATGAATGTAGAGGAAAAGGAATACAGCATATTTTCTTAATTTAAACTCTTTGCACTTGTGTAAGAAACTTTTACAATTCCAATTTGTATCTTGGACAAAATAAAATGCTAGTGTGAAACCATTGAAATAATAAGGTTGTGTTTATAACTTGAAACATGTAATAAAAAGTTGCAATTAACACGAACAAAAATAATTTGTATGATGTATGTTTGCGTTTCGTAAATTGTACAAAGTGAAATGTTATTTACTACAAAAAAATCCGTTTGTTTTTTAGTTTTACAAAACTAAACGTTTTTCTTTTTTCGTGTTAGTAAAAATTTTTGTTTTAGTGTTACAAAAACAATTTCTGTTTTTGTTTTCTTACCTTAACATATCATACATTTAAGTTCCAGTATGAAATAACTACTGGCGAACTATCAAAACTACACTCTATTATTTGTAGGAATTGGATTTGCAATAACGGCTGCGATGTGAACATTGTGTATAAAATCGAATGAAAAACCACATTGCTGGAGGTATGTTGTAACCATTGATGGTTGAATATATACTGCTGTCCGACACGGTATTTGAATGCATGAAGTAACATTAAATTAAATTAGGAATGAAACAGCAGCAAAGGCCAATATCGAAGCCAAAAAGTAATCCAATTCAAGTTGTAAATGTGAATCGTTGTACGACATCGAGTCTCGATTAACATTTGATGGATCTTTGTTACATGTTCCTCAACATCATATTCGGTAGAGTGGCAAATCACCTGAAAGTTTGGATTAAATCCTTTACTATATATGTATAGTTCCCAATATATTACATCACTACCACATTCACTTATTATATCACTGCACTCGAACAATCTACAGTCACTAATAGTATTCAGGTCGTCACTATGTTCTGGCCCATCCCAGTGTATTGGATTAATTTGGATGAGATTAAAAACTCTATGGCATATTTTTTAATATAGTCACTAGGATCATGTTCAAACAAGTCGACATAATACTCTTACGCTAAGATGAAATCCTCCTTGCTTGTAAAAGCCTACTGTAAAGGTTAAATAATGTCCTTTGCAGTTACACAAGCGTCTAATACAGTTGCTGGCCATTCACAATATAATGGAATAAGTAATGAAACAATATATCTCATTCACGTTTTTCGGGTTCAAATCCCAGCAACCGATAATAACAAATGTGAGAAACGCACTTTAACACAGCATCTGACTCGTTATAATCTCGAATATCTTGTACAGACAGCATTATATCAATTGGATTATTCATCGTAACACCGCCACAAACACAAATCACCTCAGCCCACCAGACAACTTGAAAAAGAACCAAGTATATACACGTCGATAAAGTAGCATATGTATTATCAAATTGTATTTTAACGGTAAACATCAACTAAGTCCCATGACCAACGGGCAACGTACCAAATTAGTAGAACGTACCATTATGGTTGCTACGCTTGCCTGCATCACCCTGTGGTGAACAATTCCACTTGTGCTTCGCAATGGTTGTCTTGAATACCAATATATTTTAAACAATTTCCTTTTAACTACTGTCGTATATTGTTTTTGTATTTCTGTTTCGAAAAAGCATTTTCTTTTAGTTTCACGCAAAATGTTTACTATTGTTATTGTCGTTTAACGAAACGTATTTTGTGTTCCACGTTTTAGCATTACAAAATTGTTTTCTATTTTTTGTTTCATACGTTTTAAAAAGTTTTTTTTTTTAATTTTACAAAAAGTATTTGCTGTTCTTAGCTTTACAAAAAATATTTTCTATTTTTGTTTTTAGTATTTCTTGTTTCATATACTTTAAAAAAGTGTTTTTAGTTTTTTTCAAACAAGTTTTTCTTACACATTATCACTAAATCATAGTTACTAAGAACGAATTTTAACTGATTACTTACAAATTGTTATTTCGATTTTTACATTTTTTTTGTAACTTTGGAATCATCTTCATATGATTATAACTTTGAAGATATGAAAGACACTCAAGAAAAGTAACATAGCATTCGCAAGTTTTACTTTTCATAAAGCAACCACAATAAGTTGATACCTGTGCTTTTACGTTTTACAAAAGAATATGATAGTGCCAACTTTGTATGAACAACATTTAACTTCTTTAACCCTTGTTTATTTTGAACTTATACCATCCTTACTTTCCTTTCAACATGTTTTGTTCATGCTTTTAAAAATTATAGTAAGTATGTGTAACATATTTTATAATTGCAAAAAGGTTTTCTTAGGTTTCGCAAATGCATGAATGTACTTTTTATATTCATTTAAGGCAAAACATTGTGCTAAATGTATAAACCAATGTTTTTAACGTGTAACGTCCAATACCACCGTATAGCTAAATCATTTAATACATGGCTTGAAAATATGGACCCGAAAGGTAACCTTGCTCGTTAATAAGTCAACTTTATTCTATAACAAAGCCTGTTCCATAATTGTCCAAATAGATTCAGGGTTTAAATACATCCACAATTGCGAGCCAAAGTATAATGAATTGCCCTTACAATCCCTAATGATAAAACTTATCATAGAGAATACATTTACGTCATACAGTAGGCGCCGTGCTGTAAAATTGAACAATCTGTAAACTTACTCTGTGAAGCCACAAAGTCGACGCACCTCAGAGCGTACAGTAAGCTCCATTTAAACCAAAGTACATTGTTTATGTTATTCGTCATGACCACCTAGTACTTCAAACTCATACGTACTTCTACATCCAAACAGTATATGTAACATGGTGTTTATTCCTCTACTGTTTCACCATATTGAATATAACCGTGCTGGTAACACCACCCTCTATGGCCAGTTGAAACAAACCAACCGGATTAGTGTGTTAGGTTTGTTGTCCTCAAGTTGGCAGTGGTACTTTTAAGCCACCTGTCGGCTTTTTATATTTTTTCAGCCTAGATTTATAATATTTTGTGCAGGTATACAACTTTTAGTACGATTTAGTCCAATAGTAACATAAAATATATTAAACGAGCAGTTGAGGATCCGTTTGTATTGTCAACATTTTGTAAGAATAAAATCGGTTGTAGCAGTTAGTCCACGACTCAAATAGGAAAGCGTCTTGTTCAATGTAGGACGTGTTTTGTCAGAAAGAAATGAAAATATCCACACGACTACGGCGTCTAAGCATAACGAGAAAGCATTACTAGCACCGCAAATGACGTTTTTCCTTGTAAAGACACGTACAAACACATGTACTGATGCAATTTCTGACCACACACGGGAAACAGCAGTATTATATAAATCTACCATAAAAAAGTGACCGGCGCAGACCACATGCGCAGTAGCATAAGTATTATGAATAATTACTAATTAAAATTTTTGTAAAACATAAGGAAAATGCCTATTACATAACACAAAGTATTAGATTCGTTTGCTATTAAAATATTTGTTGCGTACTTTAATAACATAATAAAACTACCTCCCAATTCATTAAGAAATCAGTAATTTTACTACAGCTCTTGTTACGATGATAGAGAAATATATATATTTAGTGCAATGCCACTGAAGTAATAACACTCTTATATCATGATATGATTTATTTATTGGAGATAAAATAACATTTTTGTTCCTTAGAACACATTAAGTTACAAAAAACGTTACAAAGCAATATTTGACACACTCGATGGAAATGATTGTTTTCTTTTAAAGAACACAGTTCAACTCACAGGTGCATACTTTTTCAGAGACTTGCATACTTTCTATATTGTTTTCAATAGCCAACCGTTAATTTTTGATAAAGCATAACAGTGTAATTTGTGCTTAATTTTCACATATTACAATTCAAG
>JAGDQP010035289.1:0-19665 GCA_022664845.1 Lepisma saccharinum
ATTAATTTAAATCACGCATTGATCGAAAGACGACCGGAATGGGCCCGAAGACATGGCAAAGTGATTGTGTTACACAACAATGCGCCATCTCACACAGCAAAACCAGTGAAAGACACCTTGAAATCGCTTGGATGAGACATCCTTCCGCACCCGCCATACTCCCCAGACCTGGTGCCATCTGACTATTACCTCTTCGCATCAATGGGGCACGCCCTCGCAGAGCAGCACTTCAGCAATTTCGAAGACGTTGGAAACTGGCTTGACGAATGGTTTGCCGCAAAAGACAAGCAGTTTTTCTGGCATGGTATGCATCAATTACCTGAAAGATGGGCGAAATGTGTAGAAGCCGATGGCCAATATTTTGAATAAAACAAAAATAATTTCCCTTGAAAATTACGTGTTTTCTTTACCACAAAAACCGGCAAAAACTTATACATACACCTGGTATTTATTGTCTTCTGCTAGAATTAGCATGATATTTGGATACTAAATATTCTTACTATTGATTGAAAAGTACATGAACTTTTATCTCTACTATGGAATTGGCTATCTCTACTATGGAAAATACAGCATACACCTATATCAGTAGATTTCTTACTAAGTGCATGAGCTTTCCTACTGTTACTAACATTGTTTTGTTTTGTGATGTCATATCTGTGTATGTATGTTGATATTTACATTACGAATAACGATCTGAGCTAATAACTTCAGGATATTAAAATGTTCTATTATGATTGAAAATATGCCTATTGTGTTTCTGTTTTCACTCATTCGTATCGGCTATAGTTTAGTCGTTACTACCCACTCAACAATCGAACAAGTCTACGGAAAAGAATGGCATTACTGCGTAAACAGTAACACATCCACAATAGCATCCTTACTGTGAAAGAACAAGGAAGATCCTTTTTCGAGAATCTGGGAAGAAAATATTCAAGCTTCTCCTTCGAAGGACCATTCTAAAACCTGTAAATTACTTTCTCTGGCAATTAGTGATGTGGAAGAGGATGGGAGGAGACTTCTGTTGACTATTCTGTTGTTGAACAAGTTGCGGAGGTGTATGGGATAACAGAAACATCTCTAACAGCACAGAATATAGGGCCAATATCAGCTCAATACTGGACTAGTAACGGTCAAAAGGCGCATTCACGGGACCAAGGTAGCACTAAGCGCTGAGAGATCATTTGAAACGTATTGGTTCCTACCTATAGGCAAACCAATAAGATTAAAGTGCTTTCTGAGCACTTAGTGCTACCTTACTCCGTTGAATGCGCCCAGGTTGGCCCAATGTTGGGTCTATATTGACCCGATATTCTGTGCTACTAGGGGAGGCCTATTTCCTGACAGCCTTAAATTTGAACTCATCGACAGGTGAAGGGTTGTCAGAAGGAGTTATGTTGTGAGTAGGAAGTTCAAGAGTTATGTAGATGAGTATTGAGTAATAGTGATCGGCGTAATTAGCACAAGGTATTTGATCTAGTGGATTCGTTCTTCGGGTCTGGGTCCTGGTTAAGCATGTGCTATCCTTGTGAATATGTCCTTGTTTGTGTGAGACTAACACATCTCCTTGAACCGATACGGCTTTGAATAAAGGCTGATTACTGAATCTTCAGGTAGTTGGGAGCACGGTAAAGTTGTCTTTAGACATAACGTTACCTAACGCAACGTATTAAATCAACTTAAGTTCAACCTAATGACTTAGACTTTACAAGTTTGTAACATGAATGACTAGGATAGCGATTGGGTAGCGGATTTCTATCATGTCGACATTTTGCCTAAAGTTCGATATTTTCCATTTTTCTTTGTAGATTACGTATATCATCCTGATATTTTGCGGCAACTTCAATATCTTCTTCTGTTCACCAAAAATCCTAAATTTTCGTCTTCAAATTACAACCACACCATCAAGATTTTGTGTACTATAACAATGTCCTTATTGTGGAAAGGGGTATGCTAGAATCTGAAGTCGCAAGATCACGGAATTCCAAAGATTATTCGCACAATCTTCAGTTTCCATTTCACGGGAGGAGATTGTACAACACAGGCATGAAAGGAAAACTGCGTTTGCAACTTAAGCCATGGCACTGCATTACGTAGGAGATCACATAGATATTTTTTTTTCCTTTATGAGATACATCGAACTCTATGTCTAAAGGATAATGCAAAAAAATAGCGTAACGTTCATATCGAAACGTAAGCATATTTTGTCACAAATAACTTACCATGTGTTACGGCAAACCAATAAGAACCAATCCAAACACAAGGGATATCTCGAGTGAATTTCCGAGGGAAAAAGTCAAAGCTAATTATTCAAGTACGTAAGTTTGAACTGTTTAAAAATGACGGGAAATGCTTTGAGTTCTTTCATATTAGCTATTCGTTTCTCTTGGTTCATCATAGGTAAAAGGAGGCGAAATTGCCAAAAGGCACTAATGAAAAATCGACAAAAACACCAGGCCGAATGTAATTTACCAAAAGGGGCTTTGTTTTCACTGAAACAAGAAGTAATTTCAAACAAACTATTACTATATTCTGAGACATCACATTTTCCCTGACTTTTCAAGTTTTCAGAAGCATGCATGAGTACTAAGAAGTAATATACCCCTACTCTGTGCTCTTTGTAGATAACATTAAATGAGAAACACAATAAAATACACATCGTCAGTGACGTTCACGTATTTCATGAATGAGAATGCAATTATTGTCACGGGTTAGCTAGATACGAATAACTGTTGTTAAACATGGTTACAAAGTCAATTTTAATACAGTTCATAAATCTTTTCAACATGTTATCCTTAGCTTTAAGCAAACATCTTTCAGATTAGTCCCTTATAATGAATATAAATTTTCACGCGTGCTTCTATGTAGTAGGGATATAGTACTAAAATTTTTACATGGTGCAGAAGTTTCAATTATAAAATAATTAACACAAATGGTTGTAGACGTTGAAGATTATTAACTGATTTTAGACGTTATATTCTGTAAATTACATGTGACAGCAATTAGAAAAGACTCATAACTAAAGAAATAAAATCCCGATGTGAGTTAGATACTCTCTGTAGTTGTGTATATCACTCAAGGGCAGCCAGTTCTATGTTCAATCTGCTTTGCGTTACGCGTATTATGTTAAGTTGCGTAAGTTATGCTATTTTTTCCGGTGTATATTCACGTTAATGTTTAATCTGTGTTTGATTCTCCATTTAGTCATTTATTGATGTTCAACTGGGCCAGAAGCCAGTTCTTGTGGATTTGTGCAACAGGTGCGCTAAATGGTTGCCGTATATTTTCAAACGACTAAGTGGCTATGAACTGCGAGCTTAAAGGTGATCTTGCTTCAATGAAGGACATCAATGTAATTTTTCTTTGAATATATTGACACAGAACTGAATTTTAATATTTGGATTTTCACTCTGAAAAGAAATGATATCACAAGGAGTACATTTTTAACTACAATAATAAGATCTAAATTGAAGTAAAGGATCTATTTCGAGAGTAGATGTCGTTTTCTAATGTCTGCTTTAAGCAATGATAACTATTATTTTTCAAAATTTAGAGTTTTAGATGTTAGCTGATGTCTAAGGTCTCTAAGCCCGTGACAAATCTTCGGCGAGCTCTCTCAGAAGAAAGGATTGTGATAGGTTACTGTCAGAGTCTTTGTCTAGATACCATCACAATATTTGCCTGGTGAAATTCAAATCAGCGAATTGTCGACAACAGGACTATAAACTTCGTGCCTCCCCAGTATCATTTAGAAGTCCGCGACTATAACTACTGGCTATAAGTAATATAGTTCTAAATAAATATATAGTGTTCGATTTGTAGCGGGGGATGGTTCGGATTTCCCCCTCTCTACAAAAACCTCCCCTGTCTCTTTTTATAGATGTATACCTTCAGCCTGCGGTATGGACGTTCCCAAAATACCGTATAATACATACGTATATTACTAATTCTTTTCCCTCTCTGAAAATTGCACAAATCGAACACAATATATCTGTTCTAAAGTAATAGTGAACGTTTCCCTTTCCGATTCTACTCGTAACTATCTACAGTCCAGAAGGGAGGAAGACTAACATAAGACTTATCTGAGTGACTACAGAACAGATATAGCGTCTGACAGTGAATTTCTTCCTTTCTTTTGTGCGTGATGAATGCTGCCTTATTTCTAAACAGCAGGGGTTTGGGTCTGAATCAAACATGTCAAGATGTCATAAATAAATTCAGACAGACAGCAGAGGTTCAGGTTATTATTTCCGGTAGCAGGTCACTAAAAGTGTTCGTAAAAACCCTTGGAGAAGCTGGCATAACGCTTTATACCACATGACTACGTCCGTCAGCTAAAACTACTCGTACCATTCTCTTTCTCTGCTTTCTTTCCTTCCAGTTAGGATAAGATTTTCTTCCTTAACACAAGTTTATGGTTTACAATAAGTAGTCTTCTTCTTACCGTCGTAGCTAACCAAACCTCCAATTAGATCGTTCTATATATATAACTTAGTGAAAAACAATGCTCTAATTATTTTCGTAGCCTCTTGTACACTGTCATCAAAATTCCTCATCACTCTCCAGATCTAACTCATTGATTAATATGTGTACCTAGATCGCGTTTCCTTTTGTCCACATTTTAAAGATTTGCAACACTGTCCAGGTTTCCACTCGATATGAAACATTTGACATAACATTTCATAATTATTTGTTCACCTATCTACAGAAAGAAATCTCCGTAAATACCTTTCTCACCATTGCTACCTCCCTTATTTCTTTCCACACTTCCACTACATATTAACCTTTATAATGACGCTTCCCAAAAACTTGAATACTTCCTCGGTAGATAGTCATATTAAGATTTGGCCTGCTAGACGGGTCTCCTTCAAAGAGGGTGTCCATAAGCATTTTAATCTGCTTTTATCTGCTTTACTAGGCCAGAGTCCAAACCAGCTCCCGATCTGGCATCATGAAGCTAAGTCAACAGGAGTCCCTAATGAGGCGGAGGATTGCAGTCGGTATACCCTTTACACCGTTCAACGTAAACATTAATCACACGAACATTGTAAAAATAGCTCATTCTTTCAATTTAGTTATTTCCTGAAGTGAATTTTGTTGTAATCATCTTTCCTTTCATGTTCTTAATTACTTTTTGCTCAGCTCTTTTTTAACTTCTTACATGTTACAACATCCTCCTTTCTTATTAGTGGAACTGTATCAAGACCGTATATAGGCTCCGCATAACAACTAAAAGCACTTATATGAATTACATTTTCTAAGAGACACAAATTGTTTTCAACAGAAGTGGCAGTTTTTCCACAAATTTTCTGTTGGAGGCAGTGATTCCGCCAGACCCAACTTGAATTCCTGTGGAGGTGTCACACCCCAAACTTTCACAACAGAGCCCAACTTAAAAATTTTTGCGCTCAAAAATCGATAGAAACCATGCAAAGCTCCACTTATACACACACACACCCCAAACTGAAAATCCGGGCGGAATCCCTGGTTGGAGGTACAACATAACCTGTACATCCAAGAAATTAGACAATTACTTCTGCAAGGAAGTGACCAGTAATGAACAAAATATTTAATAGTCACTTAGAAACAGATGTCTGCTAAAAACAAATCGTACAGTGTTAATAGTAATCACATAGATACAAACGAAATAGGATAAGAAAGGAAATAAAATTGCTGAATACTTACAATTGTTAATTGAAAAGGACATTTCAGGTTACTGCATGAGTCACAAATTCAGGAAAGGAACCAAGTAATTTACAGAGTTGTTATTCACTTACCTAGAAAGATAGAAATTATTTTAGTTAGCATTGAAATTAATCATGGATCTATAAATATTATATAGATTTACTATACAAATGAAGAAAAAAAACAACAAATAATTCGGTTAGTCATCATTCATGGCCTAGAGGCGAAGATTGTGGATGCGGCGTCGGTTCGCGTCATGTGGATATAATTGTATGTCTTTATGTTTTTACACTCGTTTCTACTGTGTTATAGTTCAGAGCTCTGTATTTGAAGTTAAAATAAATTTAAAAATTCAAAAGTGATCGATCAATTGATTATACTGACTGTAATCCTGCTAGACAAGATAAAATGAATTTTATGGACGGTAATAGAACTATGGCTTACGCCCTTCCCGTGTAATACTGCTATTTTGACAAAAGTTAGGATCGAATGTCATAGCGTACATCCCATTAAATAGAAGCGAAGAATACTACGTGTGTAATGATTATGAATATTTTATCTTGGGTTGAAAGCTGTAATAATGTCATCTAATCAAACACACGTAATAGTTGAGCAATAGGTCTTATGTTGCACACGAAAGATATGGTCTAGTGTTTACAAGGCTCTCAAAAAGTATTAGGAAGAAGGCTGCGCGGATTCGAGTTCAGCTCGTGTCAGCCTTCTTAACGTTCATTTTTCAATCCAACCGTGCGATCGTACCTTAAACAGTCCCTGATCGCTACTTCATCACTTCTCCCACGAACACAGCAAAAGAGCGTTTAACACAAGAAATAAGTTGAGAGTTCCCAAGAAGAACCTAATTAAGGATTTGATTCAATTTATTTGAAGCTCGAAGAAAATGATTAACAATAACAACTCTACAAGCTCTCTGAAATTGCGATGGTTATCATAATTTTCCCCGAAGTCTTGTATTTCTTTATGGCCTTTAGGCATATATGATTCAGGCCCAGATAGAGGAAAGAATACAGGAAGAAGATAACCTAACGTAAAGATACCATATCAGTATTTTTCTGCTATAACTGATGAAAATCCTTGAAAGAACTCAATAAGGATAGACGTGCACTGCTAACGAACCCAGAACATTACGAATATGAAACCGACTAAGCTAAGGCCGCTCGTTTCTCATAAAGAACAGAAGTCATGAAAGTGACTTTTTTCGGTTTGAGAGGTGGCCCATATCTCTCATCTTGATCCACTGTACTTGATGCTTTCAGTACACCAGAAAGCTATCATAACAGGGTCTTATGCAGCTGCAAGATTTGGACAAATAAACTACAAATCAAGCAGTCACTCTCTTCGGTTTTCACTTGGAAACAGCAATTTGTACTCTTTCTTTATATAAGAAATTTATTCCGTTTCTGCTTATTCTATTTTATTCCTTGTGAATAAGAAAATAAGGGAGAAACTTGCTTTGTATTTGTAGTAAAAAGTATAGTCAAAAAGACTACAGCTGAAAGGAGTGGTTTGAATATTTTATAAGGCTTTGGACGGTCGAAATATATACAGAAGAGCGTCCCTAACGGCCATTTCTAGAAGCAGAGAGAAAGAATTGAATTTGTTAAGAGAGGAAGAAAAAGAGACAGCGAAAGAGAAAATAAATGAGAGAGAGTAAAGAAAAAGAAAGCAGAACCGAGAGTGGAATAAGAATGTAGCAACGAAAGATGAAGAGGAAAAATTGAAGAATTGTGTAAGACAGGGAATAAGTACATAATCTTGTAATCAAAAGAGAAAAATAAAGTATGATGAAATGTGAACGAAAAAAACACTATACAAGTGACGAAAATTCTGAAGTTTTGAAGACGTCGAGACTTCATATATATTTTTGTTCCCCGATGAAAACATGAAAAGATATGACATCATGACGCCATTCCGTGGTTGGGTGATATGTTCTTTGTGTCACTATGTATACCGGTGAATCGAATGACTGAAACGTATTTTCTCGTACACACACGGAAAAATAAAATGCAGCTATAAACGAAGAATATTCAAAATCGGATCGTGGTTCCAGACAACAGGTTCACGATCCCCAAAGCGACCTCCAGTGTATAGAAGGGATCAGGTAAACTAACAGGGAAGATAGATGAGTCACCTTAAGAGACTAACACTAACCTGTGCTTCAGTAAGGAAGGCGAAACTTCTTTCCATAGATTTTCAGTTCAAGGCCCTGGAATGCTCTTTTGGTATGGAACTCAGGCTTTGATCATTCACTCACTCCTCCCTCCCTCCCCCTCTCTCTATGAGGGTGCGTGTTTGTAAAAGCTGTTGCGTGTATATCCGTAAACGAATGAACACATCCCACACCTGTCTTTGTAGAGTCATTTCTCAATGAAAATTAAAGAAAATAATCTGAACAATATTTAAGTACGACTCAGAAGAATGATATGTATAGAACAGAACTTTCCAATATTGATAAATAACTATTGATAATGTAGTAGCAAGGTGACGTTGAATTATCAATCTTTCTATTAAGAAAACCATATTCACGATTAGCTCAGGTGATTAAGTTTCCTTAATTATCTTTGTCTTCTGCCCCTTCCACATTTGAGTTTTTTGGCGCAGTCAATTTTATCTCCATATTGACATTTACTGGACTTTAAATTGAGAAGCTTGTTTCCAAAACCTGCTAATTCCATTTTACTTTTTTTAAATTATTTTCTGAACTTCATGTAATATAGAAGTTCCTGATTCGATTTTGAAGTAAATGTTATATAAAACCATTGATTTTAATTGGATAGAGTTCCTTCTCGCTCAAACTAACAGAAAAACCGAATCAGGAACTTCTAATGAAATACAGAAAAAAAGTAAGATGGAATTAGCAGAAACAAGCTTCTCATATATGAATTATATGTAGTCATCTGGTATTACCACCCTTCTTCTCTCATTCTGATTGAGTTATTCAATGATTAACACCTTAACGAACCTCTGAGTTTCTAAGGATGCTTAGACAGATTCTGAAAGAAGA
The DNA here is from genome assembly GCA_022664845.1 of Lepisma saccharinum. Lineage (NCBI taxonomy): Eukaryota > Metazoa > Arthropoda > Insecta > Zygentoma > Lepismatidae > Lepisma > Lepisma saccharinum. Next base: position 8,705 of record JAGDQP010035289.1, read on the forward strand.
AAGTGGACTCCGAACCACTGCGTTCAAATTAAGGCACCTACCAGGTTTACGGGAGCACGCTTACTGCAAAAGAGTGCGTGAACTGTTTAATTCGGGTAACTTATGTTCCGTCTTCTCTCATTCTAAAGTTAAAACTTGCTAATGTTGAGTTTCTGATTGCGCTGTAATGCTTTAACATTGGTAAAGGGAAAGTAAAACTATCCCCTGAGCGATACACATGTTCCGTGAACAGCGCAATTATACAGGGTGTCCCAGAATCTTTTCCCTGATTACGGACACCATTTGCAGAAACATGTACTCAAACCAGGAGAAAGCTCAATGTGTCCTCTGCTATCACGAGACACAGTCAAAACAGTCCAGAGACAATTCCAGACGGCATACCATAGACAGCCACCAGATGTTAAAAGCATCAAGATGTGGTGTGCTAAGTTTAAGGAAATAGGCAGCGTCAGTGTTCTCCCTAGAACAGGCAGGCCTGGACCTAATGCACAAACAATTCAGACAGTGAGAGACGCCTTCGTGAGAAGTCCCAAGAAGTCAGTCCGCAGAGGCTCACGTGAGTTGCAGATTCCTAAGACATCAGTGCACCACATCCTTCATAAACATAGCCTGGATATTGGAATATCGCCTGGATATCCTTCGGGCAACGAAAGGATCACACGTAGAAATTTATTAATTGTGCACACAAAACTTGAATATGTTACATGCAATTCAAGATAAAAGTATTTGTCTATGTGTCATATTTTATGCCTTATGAATGTTTGTAATCAGGGAAAGAATTCTGGGACACCCTGTATATCCAGTGTATGTTTATTTAAGAGCAGTGTATACAACCATAACAACTATGTTGTGGTTGAGGTCATAATGTGGTTACTATAAGAAAGCAGGATAAACTGAATGGTCAGAGTAAATAAGTATAATCCGTAATGGAAATCTCGAAACAAAACATTTTTAATGAATATACGAATAATTAAATGTTGGACTTATATGAAGCGATGCTGATGATGATGGTTTGTGAGGTTCTTGGAACGATACCAGCGGCCGACCATTCTTACTGAAGTTTTTCCAGGGTTTTTCTCAGTCAGAAATTGTACTTTCAAAAACTAGTACCTGGCTGACTTCCTTCCAACTTCTACTTCTCCCACCACCATTTTCCGTCCTGAACGTGGGATACCCAAAGGCCAAAAATAATTTTAATTCAATTCAAATCATTGATTCTAGAAGCTTCAACAAAAGTCATACTTATCACACTCGGCAAGGCACAATTTTCCTTATGTTTGAAAGGGATGCTCCTTCAAAAATGTAAACGGAACGCACAATTTAACGTCCAACTTCTCCCCACAATTAGATCTGTGAAGGTGAAGATGTGCAATGGGAATGAGTGGTGGAATGTTATTTGATGAGAGGAAACAAAGGAAAACACAAGAGCCCAACCCTCTTCCAACATGGCGTTTATTCATCACATTTTCCACATGTCACGGGCTGGACTCGACCGAAAGCCTTGCAAATCATTATAATTTATTCACATCCAACATTTAATTATTCCTATATTCATTAAAATTCTTCCGTTTCGAGATTTCTATTAAGTACTGTCCTTTAATAGTAATACTTAATTACTCTGACCTGCTTTCTTATAGTGACCCCATTATGACCTCAACCACAACAAAATTGTTATGGACTCCCTTTATATACACTGATCATAAATAAAGATACACTATACCGGGTATATATATAATATTGTTACTGTTAATATTAAAGTTTCACAACGTAATCAGAAACTCCACATTAGGAAGTATTAACTTTGAAAATGAGAGAAGAGAGTCCATAAGTTGCCCGAATTAAATTATTCATTCGCTCTCTTTCAGTGGGTGTGGTCACGGGTTCAAACCTAGTAAGATCTTCAATTTGAACACATTGGTTGGGAGCACACTTTACCAAAATCTGTTGAGGCCATCCTTAAACACTGACAAATCCGTTAACACCAAATAATCAAATCAGCGAGAATTGGGTGTTAAAAATAGCTGATTATACACAACGCATACATAAACTCAAAGAGAGCAAAGAATGAGTTTAACAATTTATGCGCTACAGAACCCTAACACGAAAGGGACAGAGAAAGAAAGATTAATAAGCAAACTTAATAACATCAACTGCTTGCCGATTTCTAACTATATATATTGGAAAGCTATTGCTTGCATTCCATTATAGGTTTTCTTTATTCTGAGTCATTATTGTATGGTTCAGATTACACCTCAGCTTTCAAAAGTTATTAAAAATGTTCCATGCAAAGTAAAGTTTATGAAAGTTTTCGGGTAACCTAGGACGGCTCTCTTCTTCAACGTTCTTTTGTTATTTATGTCAACTTTAGAGTCGCAAGAGCTGAAATTTCCCAATAAATAGAGTCACTGAAACAAGTTCTGAATTAAGTTTCTCTGCCTGCTTTCATTTAGACGTGAGCATCAGTTCTTAATGGAGAAAGCCAACTACTTAAAAAAGATCTGCCAGCTTTACAATTACAAGATTTTAAATGATAATCAAGGCCACTGAACACAAATCTGAAATCAGTTTCTCTCTGATTTTCAATGGGGTGCTACGATGAAATTTTTAATATAGAGAATGCTAAGCAAACGGAAAAGGCCTGTCAGTTTCAGAGTGATGATATTAAAAGTGGCAGCGTAATTTAAGGTAATTGAACCTAAATCTGAAATCAGTTTCTCTCTACCAGCTTTCATTGACCCACATAGCAGAGTACATCCCTGGGACGTCCCATTTAGATCCCATTACCGTCAGAATGGTCCTGCTCCCATAGCGATGTCCTAAGGACGTCCGTGGGATAACTCTGTGGGCAATACAAACAGTTCATCCCGTATGGAGGTCCCCTGGATGTCCCCCGGAAAGCCGTGCGGGATTACCTACCTTGAATTTCTATAAATTAAATCGACCTTACTATTATTATTATTTAATTAATTATAACTATACAAAGGATATGCCTTCGTATAGTTATACGAAGGATTAATTATAACTATACGTCCCATGGATGTAAACGGGACTTAAACAGGATGTCCTACGGACGTCCCGATATCCTGCCAGGAGATCCGTCAGATATCCCTGGGACGTCATTTTGCTATGTGGGGATGTGCTAGCGTGAACTCGATACATGGGGAAAGGTAATCAAATGAAAATACCTTCCAGCTTTAGAGTCATAAGATATATACGAGGGGCATGATGAATCTAAGTGGATGAACTGAAACCTCATCTAGTTGATTTCGTTTAGGCGCTAACATAATTCCTTAGAAAGGAGAAGGAAGGAAATAGAAAGATCTGTCAGTTTGAAAATCACAAGATTAAAAATAATGCAAAAAAAATAATGTTTTAAATGGCCTAGTATGACTTATACAGTGTATTTGAGATTAGAATAATTTAAAAATTCTATCACACATGTAACAGACGCCTGCTATTTTGTGCAGCACTGTCTCACGATAAATCAAAACACATAAATTCTGTATCGTTCCCCATTATTCCACACTGAGTGAGTGGTGACTGAGGTAACCGTGCGGCCTTAGCAGTTAGGCGAGTGACTCCAAGGTTGTGGGTTCGAATCCCACCTAGGGCATGGTTCTCCAAAAATAATCTGGCAGCAATGGATTATAAATTTCATCTTGGAGTCAAAGTTTGTAGAGTTTAAAGAAAAAGAAAAATAGTTCGAAAGAGAAAGTTTGCAAGTTTCTTGTGTTCATGGAGTGGATCGCAATTGAATATACGCAGAAAAAGGTTGGTCAATATGACCTAAACATAGGTTACTAGAAACTAACAAGTCACTTGGTCAATATAGCATCAAACAAACATTAATCACCAGCTACAAACATTTGTCAATTGTATTTGATCAATCGAACCCAATGTTTGGAGTCGCTATTACCAAGAAAACCGTAGGTACTGCTGACGAAACTTTGTAAAATGCATCAACATTTCAAATTATTTGGTTTAACACGGAAATATTTGGTATGAGGGACATTCAAATGAAACCCGGTCACCAGTGTAAAGTAACGGTAACGATTGAATCAACTCAAAAATGTAGTTATACACAGTACACATACTCACACATGTAGTGATACACAGTACACATACTCACAAATAGTCACCACAACTGTTGGCACATTTATCCCATTGCGACACTAGCCAGTCGATTCCATTCTTGAAGAAGCTAGTAGGCTGCTGTTGGATCCAGGCCTGGACCCAGTCACACACTTCGTCGTCCGTTGCGAATCGATGTCCGCGAATAGGTCCAAACACATGAAAATCACACGGGGAGAGGTCGGGACTGCACGGTGGATGTTCCAGCGTTTCCCACCGAAACTGCTGCAATGTCGTCTTCACCGCATTGGCCGTGTGTGGGCGGGCGTTATCATGCATGAGGATAACGCCATTAGACAACATACCTGGGCGTTTCGACTTGATGGCTCGTCTAAGGTTCTGTAACGCGGCTTGATAACGCTGGGCATTGATGGTGGTACCCCGTTCCAGGAACTCGACAAGCAGTGGGCCCTTGTGGTAAAAAAATAAGGACATCATGACCTTACCAGAACTGGTGTGCACGGCCTTTGATTTCTTTGGAGGTGGTGAAGTCGCATGTTTCCACTGCTTGCTCTGACGCTTGCTTTCCGGTTCAAAATGGTGACACCATGTTTCGTCCCATGTGACAATACGAGACAAGAAAGCCGTATTCCTCCTCATGATATCGTTGCAGATGACTCAAAGACAGCGCCATTCGAGTATTGCGCTATTCGGCGGTCAGTTGGTGGGGAACCCACTGCGCACAAATTTTTCGAAAGTCCAAGTGTTGATGCATTATGGTGTGGACGGTGCCCACGCTAATACCCAGTAACCGGTGGATCTCGTCCACGGTGATTCTGCGGTTGTCCAAGACTAAAGCATTCACTTCTGCAATCATTTCCGGTGTGATGACACGATGAGCCTGTCCAGGACGGGCATCGTCTTCCAGTGACTCGCGCCCATCAAGGAATCTTTTGCGCCATTCAACAACACTTGAACGACGCAGACTGTACTCACCGTACACAGCCTTCTTCCGTCGATACATTTCACGGCCTCCAACTCCCTCCGCCACCAAAAATCGAATCACTCCTCGTTGTTCCTGCTTACTCGCCTGCATGTTCGGTAGTGGACGGTAACTTGTGTGCCACCTTCTCTTCGGCGTGAAACCACACTGGCTCTATGAAACGTCAAACGGTGCGCACGCGTCAGCCTCTCTACCAATCGATGGCGCCACCATACCCGCAGTTACCACCTTACATGTAAGGCATAGTTAGACGCACTGACCGGGTTTCATTTGAATGTCCCTCATAGATACAATTAAAACATTTGTTTGGTGGTACTGAACGGTGATTTTGAAGTAGCAACCGAACAATATGGTATGTAGTGGAGCTGAACCAAGCTTTGGTAGTGTAATGTATTGGGACTTTCTCCTCAAAGGCAGGTAGACACAAAAGCAAACAAGGGAGGCCGTGACTCCCTGTTGCAGAAAAGGGGGCTTACCCAAAATTTCACATCACGTGATCAAACCTATCTGGGAGACAAACCTATATTACGCCACAGGAGAGGGCACAAAACAAAAAAGAGAACCGCTATCGGACCTGAAGACAGGGTGGGTAACTACCCATTAGCATCCTGCTTCAGCCAAGGACCATCGAAGACAGTACACACACTAGTCTAGTACCACGAAGCATGCATGGAAGGAGCCCGAAAGAAGTGCCCAAACGCAGAAAGTTGGCAAAAGCAGAACACGAGGAAAACTCCCCAAAAGGGGGGGAAGACGCAGGCGAGAACATCCCGCAGGAAAGCCAAACACAAAACGCTATTTTAGTGACCTAACGCAACTAGGCCCCTAAAATGTACAAGGCTCAACGCAGCCGCGCACTAGTTAACATTAATCACGAAATTTAGACAAATACAACTGATTTGACTATTCCCTAATGTTCGCACAAGCACTGAATCAAAATATCAGAACTTTACTTCATCTGGAGTTAATTTCTCATATACACATGAAATAACACTTCGCGGAATGAAAATGGCGAAAGGTTGGGAACCTTAGTGCAATACCACAGTGATTGTGTATTACCTCCTTGACATAAGAAATATCTGGTAGAAATGTAATTTATTTTTACTTAAAAATGACAAACGCAATGCAAAAAGACTTGATTGCTGAATTTCTTTGAAAAAAAAAAGTTTCTGAAGAGAATCTTTTAGCTCATCACAACGTGTTTTTAAGATGCTGTTATTTTCACTTATCCAAATGTAAATTGATTATTTACAAAAATACCCTGCCTAAGAGCGGAGATAAGAATTCACACACTTATTTTCCAAAAGATTAGGTTACTTTTACTTTTCAAATGTGGTAGACATTCTACACTTGAGAACAGTTAAACAAAATTTCCACAATCATCGAAGCATAACATTTCTTTCTACGAAAAGGTTAATTTACAGATATTGCTACTGGGAAGCAATTTACTTTAATATTTCAAAATAGTTGTCAAACATTTCGTATGTATGTCTCATCTTTGTACTTAATACAACCTAACCTCCAATTTGATAGCACAGTCGAGACATACTATGGTTGGGTTAGGTGTAAATTCACAGAACCAATCTTTATGAACGAACTGACTTTCGGTTTGCGAACGCAACGAAGAAGCTTTCAACTGCCGGTTAACGAAATTAAACATTGCGAATCGTTAAAATCTTACGTTTACTAAAACGGACATAATATAGATGTTTCGTGCAATTTAAAACATACCAGTTCCGAAAGAAGCAAACAAAATGCTGAGTGCGAAAAGAACGTGTATTTGAAAGGTAGCATCGACCATAGTGCAAGGTAAAGTATTCAACGCTTACGAACCAAACTTTTACGTGCTGAAATTTCACTACGTAAATGCAGGTGAAACAGACTTGGTTTTCTGAGAGAGAAAGAGGAATTTTAAGATATTAATTATACATTACCTGATAGTAAAACCGACCTTCGATGCCTGCCAAATGAAGTGAGCATCATCACTTCACACATGCTTCCACAAAAACCAAAAATCACTAACACGTTTAATCACTTTCACACTGAAGAAAAAGCGGCTTAGAACCACAAATGGTATATATTTATTTAAGAAAAACGAGAAAACCAAGTACACACCACATATAGTTACTACAACAAATCACCACAGACACTGAGGAACTTCACAATTTATTCTCGTCGCACACTTCCAGGGGCAACCATAGTGGACGATGGAAAACGCCAACTGCAAAAATTCGTTTCTCAGCTTCTACTACGAAGAGTTCGGAGAATACAGCTTCGCAAAATTGTTAATATTTATCAGCCGATGCTGCTTTATGTATTCTTAAACTTTTTAGACATTGTCTCCATTATAAATTTGCTTTAAATATAATTTTCGAAAGCAGCATAATTTGGTGCAGCTTTTCCTACTCGCCGACCATGTTTTAACTAGTGACTGGCCTCAGCCAATCAGAGAAGAGAACCGAAACAGACAACAAGGGTAAAAGGGGTGTGGCTTAACCAACTAAAATCTCAGCGTAATAAAACAAAAATCATATCTTTGTTTGTTTTTGAAGATTTAAAACAAAAGAAAAATTGTTGAAGAAAATAATGCTATAAGAAATAATTGAGTAATAAAGTGAAGAAACAATAAGAATAAAATTCCACCAACACAACGATGAAACAGATTATCTAAGTGGCTCGGCTTCTTTGATATATAAACAAATAAAACTCTTTGAAGAAAGCCTAAGACGAAAAAATCTTACCGAGGAGACCTGAGGGTACCCGAGAGATTAGTGCACTCGCTTTCTGTGCGTGTGGTCATGAATTCAAACGCTGGTATTATTAAACCTGGTGTGGTCCCGCTGGTATTATTAAACGGAGTGGTTCAGAGCTCACTTTACCAAAACTGTAGGTCCCGTCCTTAGAAGCTTACCAGCTCGTTTCTGACGTTAACAACAATTCTCTCACCCTGAGTTATAGATGGGATCATAAATAAATGAAATTCAACATTCCACCACGCAGTTCTTATTATTGACCAGAATTTTACATAAGGCTTCTTGCCTACCAAAGTAGTTTATCCTGAATAAAAGTAATAAACAGTATTTTTATAGTCCTTTTAGTGCATGTCTATAATTTGTACCTAATGTTAATAGTCAAGGGGACGTGTTCAAAGAGTGTCGAAATACAGTCATGGCATTTTGGGAACATAGCATTTAGTTTCTTATTTAACTTATATTTATGGGCCAGACACCCAGCTATACCTAAGTCGTGGCATGTATCAGGGACTAAAAGTGACATGCTCAGGCCATAGGTGCCTAATTAGCCCACGAATATCAGTTTATTTTTTAAAAAAACTTATTGCTTTGTTACCGGAATACCTTTTTGCGTGACTACATTTGCGCGCTACGTATAAGATTGTGAGCTCATTTCGCAAATACAAAATTCGAGAAATATAAGAACGTTATTTCGGATGCCAAGTTACGACTTTATATCTCAAGTACAAGGGTACTTTGTTCGTTAGTACCCTATTGAGTGTATCCATTCCAACAGTTAAATAACGAATTAAGACAATATAATTATTGATTACAAGAGAACTTACGGTGGAAAGTTCGGTATCCAAACAACAATATTTCAGCCTATCTACAACCTGTCCATTCATTTCCTTCCTCACTTCTACTGTTTGATGATCATTCGTTAGTGTTTCTTCACTTCGTGTGTTACACCAGAACCCATAAAGTACACAAATCACACGCTATAAGAAAATCATAACCACTTCAATTTTATTTTTAACTTCTGCTTTAGCTATGCCTGACTTAATGTTCCGAAACATAACGCAGTTCTATTTGTAACCGATATGCTACGACTGAATCCATAAAAAGAACTGAAACATAATTCAATTACTACTACTACTACTACGATAACGATTGTACTATTATTATAACTATTGGAAGTTCGTAGTCAAGAATAAGGTGCAACGCTCAAATTCATAGCAATACAGCAATTAGTTTCAGTAGTGTTGTATAAAATCTGAGAATAAAAACAGAAAACTTTTAAAGCTCCCTAAAGTCGATTGGGAGGCTGCACAGTAATGTATCACATGTTATAACCTTTCTTGTATTTAACAAACATTTCACTGCTAAAATGGATTCACGATAAGCAGGCGTTGCTCATTTCCTGGTCTATCGTAACGCTGGCATTGATTGACAATACAACGGGCCATTCAACCAACATAAATCTGTCCATCAGGCACACCGTTATTGTGTTTCAATTTGCAACCTGTTAACAGGATTTGAGATAGTACGAGACCTTTCTATGAACCACGAGATGTAAACGTGGGGAGGTGATTTCCGACAGTGTCAAAAGCTCAATCAGGTGTAACTATAGTAGTTACGTATTCACTCAATATTAGCATTAGTCCAGAGAGGTAAATCGATATACAGCACTTCGTTTGGGAGACATTGTGATGTATTGGTATTCGCACAAAGCAAAATATACAGAGTGTCTTTGAAATAATGGCGAAAACTTCGGCAGGTGATTACTTACATCCAAACAAGACAAAACGTTTGAAGAAATTTTGAAATATGCGTAGTTTCGGAGGTACAGGAGCTCAAAGTTATGGTAGCATCTTGACAAATAATGCCGTAAGCGGCGTCGGCTTTAGCAAATCACAATTCAAGTCTCCAATTGACATATTTAAGTTACGTTTGAATGGCGAATTCAGAATAGAGGAGATGTCTATGCTTCCACTATTCAACCATTTCATTCCTTCAAAATGAAATTCTTACATTACGAAACCTGTCTGTAGGATCTCCCTCAAATCTTTATGCCACTTTAATCTAATATAAGAGATCTACAAGCATAAGGCTTTGGATCTATGTTAAAGAGTAAGATTGATGAACATCTAAAAGCCGAGTTTTATCCCATAGAGGCCCTGAGAGGACATCTTGATGACAACAGCTTTCAGAACAACAGGGTGTTCATAAATAAAGTAAAATTTTTACATCATAAGCTTACGTTTGAATATCACCACCCGTTACAATTTTGAATTGAATTTCCAGCTAAAGCCACAAAGACTGTTAGGAAAGCTTATTTGGCCCTCTATTTTCACTTTAGACATTGCAAAGAAATTTGATAAATGTGCAGATTTAGAGAACCTATTTTATTTGCGAAATCTTGCCTTGATGACTGATGGTTTGGAACAGATGTCGCTGCTCTTTTTATTTCTTGGAGAACAAAACACTACCATTATAAAACATGAATGATTGAGTATAATGTCTACGATTGTATCCTATTTAATGAATGAAATGAAAGGCAAGTACAAACGCGATTTAGGAAACTGTAGCCTCTAATACTTTCTGTTGTAAAGGAATGAAGAATTCAAGATTATTAAGACACTGGATATTGGAATTGGCAACCTGAAACTGGAGATCATAACAAGCAAATGCCAAATCTAGCTTCAGTAGTGGACCTGGCCTTTTGACTTGACCAGAGGGAAAAGCTAAACTTCCATATTTGAGTTTGACACCTGCATCAATGATTTCATGAACAGTGTGGATAACACCAACGTAGGAAATCAGAGCTTGCCTCTTACACATGGAAAGCTCATAAATACCTAAGCAGTTAGTTTATCTGTAGTACAAGAATTCGACGTAATGAACATTAGCTGCACATTTGGATTTTGGAATAAACGTTCTACCATCAGATGGACATAAAGTTTTAATAGTAGTAGATCCCTTTACAAATAGGATACAGAAATGTATATAAAATATGTATCCTATAATATTACAGAAGACCGAAAGGTGAAGAAAAAGAAAGATGAGATAGACACTTCAGGGAACCAAAGATGGATTTGGATTCTCCTTCCCTTAGTTTCCTTCCATTAAAACATTTGACGATGCGCGAAGGTAAA
>JAGDQP010035290.1:4427-19665 GCA_022664845.1 Lepisma saccharinum
TCTCTTCCAGGTTTATTTCGTACCAGATTGATTTCCAGGTGGAATCCCGATATACGCCACAATAATTTTAAGGAGAATATATCATTCTAGTAAAGCAGTACATGCAGTCCGAAATTACTTTTCGAGAAATCCCGTGTGGAAAACTGAGATGAAACAAACGGAAAGTGCAGCGGGAAAACAATGAGAAAACACGTATTTCATTTGAAATTAAATTTATTTGTGACTTTTAGATACTTTAACGTAGGCAGATAATGTGTCAGAAAGCCAAAAATTAATTTGGAATCAAAAGCTTAAACTTAAAATGTATGTTTAATCACAACTTTCAACATGTGATTTTGATTGTTTCTCCACTGTACCCTTCATATGTTAAGAAACGCAAAATTTCTGAATATTAATATCAAACTAAGAGAAGTACAAACACTAGAGAAATGAAGCATATCTTTTGTAATTTTGGAATCACGGATAGAAATACGAATAAAATATTGAAAAAGCTAGGCATCGTGTGCACACCAGAACATTTCGGATCTAATTTAGTTTAAACGCGTTGTAATTTGCATTATTACGAAAACTATAAAAGAAACAAAAAGTAAATCAAATATCGGAGAGAAATGATTCGAGTTAAATTAAATAAGTGATAGCAGTAAATGTTACACCAACAAGAACATTTTTCATTTATTTATCCCTCTATTCATCAATCGCTGAGGCTGGAAAAAAGTATGAGAAACGATGTGCAATGAAGTAGTAAGCAGCTAAGTTGAAGGTACCGTCCCGGTCCATGCCTAATGTTGCTGTGGCAAAGCCTTGAAAATTTAGTCACGATTCTAAGCCAATTACATAGAAGCAAGAATTTTGCAAGTGCAAATCCAACGTATTATCATATTATCTACCATCAAATTCAATTCAAATTTTATTTACTCGATTCCTGGTTGGAACCTCCTCTCAGACTGGAAGAATGTGGTAATTGTACAAATACAAAAGAAATCAAATACCTCCTTACGAAGCGACCACTGTCTCATAAAAATACCTCCTGCAATTTCAAGTAAAAGGTGAAAATCACAGACAAACGAACTACAGCATTTCTGTTTTATAATCGTTCCTATATTTTTCAGAATTGAAAATGCAACCATTGTGAATTAAATCATCTAAAGGCCTATGCCATGATTATAACAATCAAGAGCACACTTCGCAATTGAATAGATGATGTTTCGGAAGATACTTATTAGCAACATTATTTCAAGTAGACACTCAGATCTAGAAGAGATATACATATTTAAAATCAGCATAAAAAACTGAGTCTATGCGTAAAATATTAGGTGTCATTGGTCAGTGGTTGAAGATAATTTGATGATAAAATTATCAGATTCTTGTCTGTGGAGAGTGATATAAAAGTTTTGAAATAGCATTATATTGCATAATAAATCTAAGGCAAATACACAGTAATGGGTACTGCGTGGAAGGCGCTTCCTTGTGGCGGTTACATTCATCATGGCCGCCATTTTGAAGTCCTCCATATTGAATCTCAATTGATTTTCTTAAATGGGAAGGGGCTCGTGTAATATGTCATTTAGGGCTTTGGTTTTGCCGTAAATGTAATATTGTGAGAGATAAGGGTATGTGACGCTCGCGTGGGGTAATGATACAATAGCCTAGAAACACACATTTCTTTTCGAAATAACCACGGAAGTGAAATTTAGATGAATACAAATTATTCCTAAATACAGTGCTCTATGGATTTATATGAATTTTGGTTTCATTTCCGTCATTATTTCAAGGAAAAATAGTTGTTTCCATGCCCCATGCCAGCGTTACATATCCTTAAATCTCACAATATTACATGTACGACGAAACCTACTTCAGAAGCGTATTTCCCATAAAATTGTAGCCCAGAATGACATTTTACACGACCCCTTCTCCATTTAAGAAAATACATCGAGGTTGAATATGGCGGACTTGAGGATGGCGGCTATGAAGAATATACCCTTCGTAAGGTAGCGCCTTCCACCCAGTTTCCATTATTATGTATTTTCGTCCATTTGTTTTAGCAATTTAAAAGTATAATGGTATTTCAACACTTATATTACGGGACAGGCGTAAGCCATAGTGCTGTTAACGCCCATACACTTCATTTTATCTTATCAACACTTTTATATCTCTTTTCACAGACAAGAATCTGTCTATTGTATCATCATATCTCCCAAGCAAATTACACGCGGGTTGTCATAATTCGCTTGCTCACATATTTTGATATTCCAATCAGGACACAGTGGAAATAATCATAACTTTGTTCCTTCCCATCAGTATGTTTGCTAATTAATATTCGTGTGCTATTCTACGGATTCTACCCAATTTTACACTTGTACCAGTGTGGGTGTCTGGTGAAAATGAGTAGAGCAACGTTCAGCTTTCAGTGTCATTTGACACTGTCACCGTAGTGAGCAGTATTGAGTGTAAACTAGTGCCAGATATTCATACGTGTTGTACCGAAAAAAAAAATAATATTCAAAATTTTCCCGCGAATTTCTCTTCAACCATTGACCTAATACTTAACACACAAACTCAAACCTAGCGTTATTAGTTTGGGAGATATGGTGATATTAATTGCTGAAACGAATGGAAATAGTAATAGGTACTGGGTAGAAGGCGCTACCTTGTAGGGGGTATCGATTGGTTTTCTTAAATGGGAAGGAGGTCGTGCAATATGTTATTTTGAACTAGAAATTTACAAGAAATACGTTTATGGAGTCAGTTTTGTCGTAAATGCATGTTTGCAAGATATAAGGGTATGTGATGCTGGCATGGGGTAATGATTCAATAGCCTGCAAAAATCTATTTTTTTCTGGAAAAAAGGACGGTAATGAAAACCAAATTCGTAAAGATCCATATTGATAGGGCACTATACTCAGCAATAATTGTTTGCATTTAGGTTTTACTTCCGTCGATATTTCGAGAAGAAATGTGTGCTTCTAGGCTATTGTATCATTACCCCACGCGAGCGTCACATACCCTTATCTCTCACAATATTACATTTACGGCAAAACTGAAGCCCTAAATGACATATTACACGAGCCCCTTCCCATTTAAGAAAATCAATTAAGATTCAATATCGCGAATTTCAAAATTGCGGCCATGAAGAATATACCCTCAACAAGGAAGCGCCTTCCACCCAGTACCCATTACTGTGTATTTGCTTTCCATTTCTTTCAGAAACTTAAAAATATAACGGTATTTCAACACTTTTATATCACTCTCCACAGACAAGATACTGACTATTGTATCATCAATTTCTCTTTAACCACTGGCTATGGTATATAATATTTTACACACAAACTCTGTTTTTTATGCTGATTTACAATATTATATCTTCTATATCTGAGTGTCAACTTGAAATAGTGTTACTTGTTAGATGGAATATGCTATCCAAGTGAGATATGTGGTAGGCCTGATGGACAGCTATTTTACATAGAACGGAAACCCATAGCAATAATGAACAACGTGTACGAAACCAAAAACATTCTTCCCCAATAAAGAAAAGGGTTCACTTAGTAGAGGCATTCTTGCATACAATATGTTATTATTGTGAAGTGGTATACCAAGATCCATCAGTTAGTCTTTCGGCTAAGTCACAATGAATGTATAATACAAGCATGAAATTCATTGTCATATTTTGTCCATACGACCCTAGTATACCTGTTTTAATTGACGATGTTTCACTTTGTCAGTTTATGTAGGAAAGATCACATATTAATATAAGTTAATAATAGTCTACGTCACATTGTCCCTTCGTATTTACACATCAACTTCCAATTCGTTGTAACTCTGGGCAGAAACTCTGGAAAAGAAAACTTATCCTTTACTTCTTAATGTTAAAAAGAGATGTAAAGTAAAGCATCCATAACCACCATTTTGCGGAGCAAACTGCTCGAGAAATTAAAATTAAAATCAGATACTGAAATATAGTTAAAGGATACCACGCATGTGTAATACTCATTGCCGATTTGTAACCAATGTACGTGTAACGGATTTGTATGCCATAAGCTGTGTTGATAAATATCTTATGTTTGTGATGTATAATTTATGGTACTCGTGCCAAAATGGACTAACTACATTTTAAATTTTCTACATAATAAAGGCATTTAGAATTACGGTTGTAATATAAGAACGATGTCCGACCTGTTTCTACAATACTAAACTTTATAATGGACCTCAGGTTAACAAAAGCTTCTGACTTGTGTGATTTGGAATTATATACTTCTTAACAAAAATACTACACAACCTAACATTATTTAAAAATTCACCTAATCCGTTTTGGTATGTGACAATTTAATTAGTTTGTGTGTGTTTGGCATGCTTCAATATTTAAATTGAAATAATTTGTAGATGTGCTCATTCGTTCTTATATCAGGTTAAAAGTAAAATTATGTTTGAATAAGCTGTAAGTACTAGTATGTGAGGATTTAATGTCCACAATCTCTTTAATGGAATTAAAGACTAACAATAAATTATTTTACGGTGTCTTCTGAATTGTGCTTTTTTTCAACGCAGGAACACGCTATATAGCAATTGGGTGGGAAAGGACGGATTGGTGTCTAAATATTCCAGTAAAGAAATTACATAAAGTCGAAATCAATTGATGGACTGACAGACAATGTTCTCAAATTCCGAATTTCGATGCCGTTACTGAACTATGTGCTGTTGTTAATGAAACAGTTAAACTAACATGTGAGGTAAGAACTGGAACTGAATATTAGTACCACGATTGTCTGAATATGGAAATATCATCAAAATTATTCTTGTTTTATTTGTTATACGAGATAAAGTATTTCAAAGTATGTATTATAATTCAGGATTAAAATACAAAACATTGTTCTAATAGAAACAATTGCACGAGTACTCTTTAATGAGATGATTTATTTTTGTTACAATAAAGCATAAAGGAAATATGGGTTACTTAATTGTAATATCTTACGATTGTCGAAATTCTGCTTAGAAACTTCAACTGAAGCGAAAAGAAATTTTGCTAAATTAATATAACAAAAACATCATTTAAAGAGAAACTATCCTCATACTGCATTATAGTTTTCAGTTATTATGGATGGGAATAATCTACACTTTAGTAAGGTTTTCGAATATAAACCAAATTGTATAATAGTATATTTTCCAGTTCTATTCCCGAGTAAAACATTTGAAGTGTATAAGGTAAAAATCAATGTCACTTTTAAAAAGTTGTTAAAAACACACATTTTAAGGTGCAAGAACTTGAATTTAAATTTATTTTTAGCTCCCTGGCACATTTTCGGACTACGACAAAGTGACTAAAGATCAGAAATAAATTTCAATTCAAGCGCTTAAACCATAAAATGCATGTTCTCCCACAACTTACAAAATGTGACTTTGATGAATGTTTTTTATGTTTACTCGTCATATATTTTATCTTTCGTGATGGTTAGTATAACAAAGTATGTACACATACGCATTTTCGTAACTCGACCGGAATTGTTTTTATAGATATTCATCATATGAAAGTTAAATTCAGTCTGTAGGTAGTGATACAAGTGTGGAAATATCGTTGTGCTTTTAAAGTACAAAAATAAATGAAAGGTAAGCGCATAGTAATGCATACTAGGTGAAAGGCGCTAGCTGTTGAAGGATACATTTCTCGTCGACGATATTTTGAAGTCTGTCATATTGAATCTCAATTATTGTTCTTAAATTGTAATAAGAATCGTCGACGAGTGTCATACGTCAGTCTCTGTTAGAATTTTAGAAGCTTTTCTGAAACATTATTTTGATTATCTGTTCATTACAATTTTGTAGTCAAAAGTATAATTTAGTTATCAATAAAATTGTGAACAAAATGAAGAACGGAAAGTAAGATTATTATCATAAAAGTTAAAATAATCACAATTGATGATTATAATTGAACAATCAATACATACATGTTAGATATTTACCAATATGTTTCAGCGGGATGATCACATATGAATCCAGCTCCCTGATAATTACTTTTTCTGGCATGTGACATTCTTATTGGCAATTATCAACATACATTTTGTAATTTGCGGATGCCTAGTAGTTAAATGCTTTCTTCTAGACTCCGGAAAGAATTTTAGTTTGAGAAAAATTGCCATTACTGCATGAATAATTATTGTTTAGTAATGAACCATTTGTCGAATTTACTTTGTTAAATATTTATATAAATCACCGGTGTAAATTATTGCAGAGAGCGTTGTTTGAAAAAAATTAAACATTGCTTCTCGGTATCTGCAAAAACAAATTTTGTGAGATAAAATCTTTGATGTAATAATGTGTAAACATATACCTCGAAGTAAATATGCTGATTGGCAGGGGTGTGCTACAAATAATTAAACAAAATCTTGGAAGTTACTTCAGAAGTCACTAGGGCATGCCTAAACGAGAAACGTATGTACATTTTATTGATTTTTTGATCGCGACAAGTTTTAAAAATGTGCTCGGAATAAATATAAATACTTAAAAAAGGGCTCGCCCATGCACTTGCGAACCTCCCTTTGCACACTCCTGCTGATGGGGAAGGACTAGTACAGCAAAATGTTAATATAAACATATGTGTTTTACGACTTCATTTAAGAGATATGCTTACATAAAGGTTTTACAAGGGTAATATCGGTGTCTGAAGCACACTAACCCTAGAGAAAATCACAGCAAAGGGAAAGAATATGTTACACTGTAGGTCACATCCGGTATGAACATGTGTCAGAGCAGGTAAGAGAAAATGTCTCAATTAACCTCCATATATTTGCGGGTTCTAAGTAGCAATTGCTAGCTAGGTACCTGTAGATCATTCCTCTTACCAACCGCCCGTGTATGTCGTATCAGGTGGACGGAGCACCATACCACTTGAGGCAAAATATGACACGCTTGGTGAACACAGGATACCCATGCTGGTAGATAGGACGCTTTAGCCCTGTTCAATGGCCTTCCAGATCTCCATACTTAACACCCATGGACTATGACATTTAGGGTTTGCTAAAAGAGAAGGAGTACGAACGTACGGTCAACACATCGGAGGACCCTCGGGTTCGCATAGTGGCTGCAGCGGACGAAATTAATCTCATAAGGGAAACAGTGCGCCAATGTACCCAATTATTGCGAGGGATGCTGCGCAAGTGTATGGAGGCTAATGGTGACAATTTTGATCACCTGCTCTGACACACGTGCATACCGGGGGTGATCTACAGTGTCCTTTAACACGTTCTTTCACTGTTGCAGTAATGTTATCTACGTGTAGTACTTCAGACACCGATATCACTAGTCATCCTGGCTAAACCTTTTTGAAAATATATTTCTGAATTAAAGTCATAAAACATGTTTGTATGAACCATTTTGCTTTACTAGTTCTGTACAATCACCTCGCAGAATATTTACCTTTCCTCCTGAAATATCCTGCATAGTCATTATTAGCATATCAGAGTATATGTGCATGCAAATATAGGCTACTCGAGCCCAGATGTTTTTGGAGATACTTATGTCATCAAAGTTAGGTTCTTATCTGTGTAGAGTGATCAACAAGTGTGAACATACCCCCAAGATTTTAAATTGCCGAACAAAATGAAAGCAAATACACAGTAATGGCTTCTAGGTGGAAGGTGATATCTATTGGTGCTGATAAGGTGGAAGGATGCAATAGCCTGTAAACCAACCTTCATTACCTTTTTAAATAAGGAAGCAAACGAATGCATACAATTGATCCTGAGTATAGTGAACCATCGATATAAATTTATATGAGTTTTTGTGTTTCATTATTTTCGCTATTTGAAAATGAAATGGGAGCTTACAGGATATAGCATCGTTACCTCATTACCTCTCACAGTAAACTATGTTCAAACACACGGATTTCAGAACAGTATTTCCCGTACAATTGCAACTCAGAATGACATATTATACTACTCTCTTACATTTTAAGGAAATCAGAGGAGATCGAATAGGGCAGACTTCAAAATGTCGGGTATAAAAAACATACCCTTAAACAGGTAGTGCCATCCACCCAGTTCCTATTACTGTACTACGTAATTGCTTTCGATTTTTTTAGCAATTATAAATCATAAGGCTATTTCAGTAGTTAATTATGACTCTCCGCACACAAGAATATGACTTTTATATAATCGATATAACGCAAATCGATTTCGAGAACTATTAGATATAAGATAATTTTTTTATGAGTGTTACTAGATATAACATTTCTAGAAAATGTTGTGTAACGTTTTAAAGAAGATTTGATGAGATGGTTGGTAAATAATGTCGTGATAATCTACAAAGTTTTGTTTCACCTATTATTCCAGGAAGATTCCGGAGGACCACTAGCCTGTGATCTGAATGGTGTTCGGTACCTGGCAGGTGTAACATCCATAGGTACTCCTTGAAATAAAATGCTTAATGGAGTCTACCCTGTATCTTTTTTACACGTGTCATTATTACGCAGAGTGGATACGCAAATTAACCAAAACTGTTCTTCTGTAATGTTCTTCAAAGTTTTTGGAAATCATTGCCTGAAATAAAAATTCAACTTCTTTTAGTTGTTGGAAGAGAATTTGAAAGCGAGTAATAGTTAATACCATTTATTTCTTAGAAATTAAGAGAACTTATGTAATATCATAAGTAATAAAATTTACATTGCTTTCATGTATGAAAAATAGAAATGAAAAACTATTCTCGACTCCTATTGCCAATTTAGTGCCGTTCTTAGATAATAACTCGAATCAGTTATAACAATATGTTTGGAGGGACGAACAAAATGTTATATGCATGCACCTTTATTTCTGACCTCCTTACTGAAACTAAGGAAATGGGGAAATAATTCCTTCTATTGTTGTTAATTCGCTGTTTTGCGGAATGCAACTACAGATGAGGAATTTTCTTTGTCGACGTTCGTGGCGAGGCTGTTAGTTAGATCAAAAGATTGAAGGAAACAAGACGGTCGTCAGAAATGGTGGTGCTTGTAAGTATTTATTCGGTCAAATACAAGAAGAAAGATACATTTTTTACAATTCGTAAAAACGTAATATACAGGATGGTGCGAAATTCCGTTTACAACGCTTGGGAGAAGAATCTACACATGAAAGCAAACAGAAAGTTTATGTGACAGTTTGTTAAATTCGGCTTCATTTCCGAGTTACATGTTGTCGCAAATGGCTCATTGCGGACAAAGAAAAGGTGCAACAGCAAGCGGCCTCAAACATTTTAGAGAAAGTAGTGCCTAAATGACACAAAGGTGGCAGAAGCTAAGGAATTTCTCAAAGGGAAATTTCTCAAAGGGGGGTATTGAAGTGAACAGACTGACATGTGGAAAGGGATACAGAAGACGAGAAACAGTTAACCACGCATGTACGATACATGACCGGAACCACCGGGAGTACCGAAGGGGATAATGAGCACTTGCCCCCAACAGGAAACTTGTTCTCCGAAAGAAAACACCAGTGTACTGGAGTACATTGGTAATGCGAGCAAGGTGTTACCCCACCATAACGCAGTCTAACACAACCCTAGACAACCACTGCCAATGCCAATGAGCTCTCGTGAGGTTTACCGAAAACGTTTGCGAGCGAGAGCCGATATATAGTCGGTTCTAAGAGCCTATGCCGTGTAAAAGGATGGGGAATGGTATCGGCCAGAGCCGTATTGAATTTTATTTTTAGACGGGACTACGAAAAGCTTGAGGAACCTAGTCATGATGGTCGGACCAGGAATTGCAGACCGCCCGCATGCAATTCCATGCGCTCCGACAGAGCTGCGGACCTGCAACAAAGGTATCTACTACATCCACAGTCGTCGTGTTTCGAAACATACAACTAAACACTCTACTATCGAGGCGCACGGCTCCCGTGCTTCCCATTACGAACATTACGGTTCGTACGTAGTGCTTCGTAGCAATTGGTGTGAAACCGTGTTGCGACGTACTGTAGTAAACTGTTGCGTGTTCTTAGGACCAGTGTATGATCCGAACTGCCAAAAGCTATTTCGACAAAGCTTCGTGTTGGTGTCCGCCCGTGAGCTCCGCTATGGGCGCTGGACGTAAAGTCAGGTGTGATCTATGAGAGCTTGGTGATACTAGAGAGCGTAGCCCATTGTTAACTTGCCTGCCAGTGTTTCGTGTTACAGCTTTGAATAATAGTCTGGGGTATATTGTTGAATTGCGCCAAGGAGTACAAGTGCTGTAGTGTAGAGTTCCAGTTAGTTGCTTTTGTGGAAACAATTGTATGGCTTTCCGTCTGTGACATACGGGTGTAGTAATATTACAGAAAAGGGAGTCTTATATTAAACTCTTTCGGAAAAACTTGGTGACCTTTTCGAAGTAACCGCATTTGCATGGTATGATGGAGAGAATCCTTTTGCTCTTACAAACACCTTCGAAATAAAACTTGCAATATTTCTTGCGCAATGTTTTTTTTTATCGCGTAAATTCACAATTTTTGTTTAACACTTCTGAGATATTATAGGAAAGGAAAGGAGACGTGCAATAGTTTCTGGCCATTTGCTGTCCATTGTCAATAACATAAGTTCATCCATAGAAAAATGTTTACTAGATCCATAAAGCCCACACGTAAACTCTTAACAGAAAGTGTCGTAAATGGTGCAAGATCCTCCGACTCTTGGAAAATTATAAGACAGATGGGACTCATACTTCTGACAAGTAAACCTATCGATACTTCAAAACGCTTTTTGACCACGGTTGGTAGAGTAATAGGGTACATCAGGAAACCGCTAGTCCTTTGGTGAGTTCTCTGCACACTCTGCTCTGCGCACACGTGTTTACAGCATTGTTTTCTTCAGGTATGACTTTCTCTGTTGTCCTTTTCCCCCACCTCTGATATGTTCATTCCTTCCCGCGCTACTTCTACTTTCTGCCAGTACGAACCGACTTGCCCACGGCTCTCGCTCGCAAATGCTTTCGGCCAACCTCACGATAGTTCATTGGCATTAGCAGTGGTTAACTAGGGGTGTGTTAGACTGCGTTGTGGTGGGGTAACACCTTGCTCGCATTACCAATGTACTCCAGTACACTGTTATTTTCTTTCGGAGAACAAGCCTCCTGTTGAGGGGAAGTGCCCCTTGGCCCCTTCCGTAGCGCCACGGTTCACTCCCGGTGGTTCCGGTTATGTTTTGTACATGCGTGGTTTACCGTTTCTCGTCTTCTGTATCCCTTTTCCGCATGTCAGTCTGTCCACTTCAGTACCCCCCTTTGAGAAATTATTTGCAGCGCGTCCCTACCGCCCTGCTTCTACCACCTTTGTGTCACTCAGTCATTACTTTCTGTTTTACCTTTCCTTTGTCCGCAATGAGGTGTCACACGTCGTTTTGCCACCAATTGCAACAGCATGTGACTCGGAAATGACGTCGAATTTAACAAACTGTCACATAAACTTTCTGTTTGTTTTCATGTGTAGATTCTTCTCCCAAGCGTTGTAAATGGAATTTCGCACCACCCTGTATATTTCTAAAGACGTAAATACATAATTGAAGACAAATATACATATTGAAGACATCATAAGGCCTAGGCACTTGGTAAGGCCTAGGCCAGAAAGACCGAGATTGAATTGGTCTTTCAAGGAGAAAGATTTTTTGTTTGAACAAGATTATTCAGAGTGTATCATTCATGTAAATTCCCTTCACGAGAGTGTTGAAGGTTCCATCCCCAGATTCGACCACCCCATTTTTGATAGAATTGGACTGCCGTCTATTTGCACATCTTTATTTCTTAGAGTTATCTGTCGCCGAAAGCAAGAGTATTTTATCGTATTTCGAGTCGGTAAATATAGAAGGTCCCCAGGGTTCGGGGGGTCCTCCTGAAAGTATTACGTATCAGTGTAAAATGGCATTTATGAGGGAAAATGTTACTTCCTCTTCTGTAGTCTTAAGTGATTTCCGTCTGAAGGTGAATCTGAAACACAACGAATTTATTTTATTAATATTCGAAAGCATGACACCCTCCATTGATACTGAGATACTCATTCATCTTTTTTTATAAATAAGTCGGTCTTATTTGACACTTCGTACTCACTATCTGCGGAACAGGGAGAAGGCCAGAATAGATACATTTGGTGCCCGGGATTGAACCGAGGCACTCGAGAGTCGAGACTGATACACAGTTTCCAACCTAAAGACAATAGTGAATTTAAATACCTAATACTTAGTTCACTGGATTTGCATGTGGAATGATCTCACACTTATCGAAAATAATTTTGTTGATGAAGGTAATTAATTATCTGAGACACCTGAGGCTCAGGCAGTAATAGGATTGGGAGAGGATGTTGGAAGATAGTTTAGTAAGAACAATGTAGCAGGCACTAACCCGGAACTCGACTACTGTGTCACAAAATTCATGGAAAACCTTAGTCAAGATGGGCGGCATTAACATCGTTCGGAGGATTTTCCGATTGCTAAGCCGGCACTAAACATTCTTTTAAAAATGTATTTATTGGTTAACTATCAAGATATATTTAACAATAAATTAAAATTAATAAGAATGCAAACTGCTTTCTTAATTTAATACTAAGCACATAATGAAAAGAGAAACAGTATACTGATTTCTAATGAAAATATAAGCTCTAATAACAAGACTTAACAGCACACGACTGCACATGAATAAAAACTTTATAGTATACGGTTGCCTTGTCTTTTAGGTAATTCGTAATATTTCAGTATTAAGGAAATCAGGTGATTTCTGACTCTTGTTCAATGAATCCTTAGAGACGGCATGTGATTTTGATCGACTTGTGGAAAATTGCGGAAGTGCTTATATGAGTCGATGTGATGAGAACTAATGGTCGATGAACTTGTGCGCGTGACTGCTACCACAACTTTTTCGAAGACTCCTCATACTTTGTCACAATTTAATTCACTTCAGCATGTGGTGTCAAACGAAATAAAATACTTGGAAATTCTCACGCATTGCTGTCTACCTAACGTCTTTACGATGTATTGTTTTATTGATGTCAACGATTCCATGAAAAAACAAATATTATGAAGACGACAAACCTCCCTTAAGTTAGCCAAATGATGTCACAAAATAAGTGATTCAACGGACGTAATATAAAGCTGAATATCTAAACGGTAGACATTCTCATTGAAAGAGTTCTCAATGAAATTGGTAGATTGTTAACCTTCCGATGGTAACATAAATTGAATACCGTAGATAGGTAACATGGCGTTACACATAACCCCAACGCTAGAACTGTACAAAATGACACTACATTTTAAATATTTATACTTGAAATGAAAAGTAACTTTTATATATAATCTAAGATTACAATGTTAACGTCAATATAACTATAATTTGTAATACAAGCATGTTTTTAACATACACTTTGATATTGAAGTGCAGTATCACTCACTGCATTGTTTTTTCGGTAGCACGTAAGTCATTACACACAGTTGATGAAAATTTCTCTTCTGTGCTCACTGCATGTAAGTAAGTGACTCTTGCAACATGTTGTTTTCACCTTTGTGTCCCTTGTACGAGGGCAGATTACACATCTTGTTTGCTTGGACAATTTCTGAGGAGGTTAATTAATCATCGATCTCAATACCCAGAATTTCTTTCATGTTGGCAGTAAGCCCGCGTGGCAGATTTGTGGAGAGACGCCGCTGCATATGAGGTCGAGTAAGTGCAAGTCCCAGATTGTGTAGAAACGATCTTCTTTTATATTTTCGTGGATTCGTAGCAGACTTGAATAGAATCATGGCATTGATCCCAGCTTGGTCCAGTACTAGATAAAACATCCGCAATGGCCAACGGCGAGTATCTCGTGAAACTGAATATGCATGAGCCATTTTATCAAATGTATCCACACCACCTTTCGTGGAGTTATAAAACTCTATCACTACAGGTTTCTTTGTTTCAAGATTTACAGAACAGTCGTCATGTATGGTAGAAAGCAAAAGCACGGACTTTCCTTTCTTTGGAATGAAAGATACAAGCGTTTTTTTCTCATGAAACCCAAATTGTGAGGAAAGCACAGACTTCTTTCGGTCTGGTATGAAATGATGGCGGAATCTCTGTTTTATTACTACGAAGAGTTCCAACAATTGTAAGATTATGATCTTTCAGCATTGTCTCTGCTAGTGGAACCGAAGTGAACCAGTTGTCACATGTGATGTTACGTCCGCTACCATAGATTCGTTCTGAAAGGGTTTCACGTAGTATGTTGGTAAGCTATCGGTAGACTCACGCTCTTCTTTCCCTATATAGCATATTCCGTTTATCATATAATATGTTCTGCTATCGATTACGATTTTTACGCCGTATTTGTCCGGTTCTGAAGCGATATAAACACGGAAGGGACATTTACCGCGAAATCCTATTAACAGTTCATCGATAGTGACGTATGCATGTGGCACGTACGATTCACGGCAGTGACTTATAAATAATGCCCATAAGTCACGAAATGCGAATTTGTCTTCAGGATCTCGATTTACCTTATCGTCGAATCTCAAACACAAAAGGATAAATTTGAATCTCATTTCAATCATACTGCATTTGTAAATCGAAGGGCCAAACGAAGAAAACATGTCACACGTAGTTAGATGACTGTCTTTGCGACTGCCAGATATATACAATAAACCAATAAGAGCTAGAATTTCTACCGCATCTGTATCACCAACAAATCTTTGGTCACTGTAATTATAACAACGGCGAGAAATTTATTCATTTGTATGCTTCACGATAATATCAATGATTTTTATCGATCAGCTTGTTGAATGCATCCTGTTCAGAAGATGTATTAGCATAAGGACCCTTTCCGCGAGGAATGTGCACAATATTACGAACAGCGGTCCTTGAACGTTTTGGAGGCACAGTGGACTAAACATGTCCGTCTTTAAATGTTACTATATTACCTGACTCTTCCTCGATTTCACTATCTGAATCTTCTGCCTCTATTTCAAGCTCTGACTCCGATTGCACTTCAATATTATCCTCTTCCTCACTAGAAATATCATCAGCACTAACCTCAGTCTCTTCGTCTAACCCAGAGGAAACAAAGTCCTTAAAATGTGGATCAGACACCTTGACACTAGCCATTATACAAGAAAAATATTAATGTTCCACCACAAAATTTCACTAACACGAATGGTAACAGGGGTGACCCACCACCCCAACAGCTCAATTTCTCGGTAGACAAATCGAATTCCACCGTGAATACTTCGGCAGTAACTATGCTTTGCCTTTTCCCAGGAATACACAAAGGCGCTGAAAGCTAAGTGC
>JAGDQP010035291.1:0-19665 GCA_022664845.1 Lepisma saccharinum
TATTGATGTCCTGTATCTTCCGCTTAACCCTCGAAAACCACATTGGTATATTTCCGAATTTTCCCATGCCCATGCATTTTCGTCGCTCGTGCCCATCCTGTGCATTCTCTTCCAGTGTTTTTGGACTGTATTCATTTGCAATTCCACATTCCAATACTATATGGCTGATTCACCATTCTTTGAGTGCAATAAATCATGCAAATAGCATTATTCTTAACTTTTGCACATGAGTGTATATGCAAACATGTCCTGCATTCTTGGCTAAAACGTAGGATGTCCAAATCTGTAGCAGGTTGTGTTTTCTTTATTGCATTTTGTGTTGCAAACCCAATGTCTACAATCCTTGCAGAAACAAGGTTATCTTTCTTTGTTATGTCAACAATCACGCAAGATGATGCAGACTTCAGAACATGTTCCTTCACAAACCTGCGCATAACATTTTGCAACAATGTATTCAGAGCATTGTATAAAAACGGAACAAGAGGGATATCATTTTGAAATTCCGTAAGAAAAGGTTCCACTTCATTAGCAACAGACCTGAAAAACACAAGTTTTTCGGGTAATAACTTGTCTTGTACAGTTTCTTGAATACATCTGAAGTTGAAATACAAGGTGTAGTTTTATCCTTATTCACACTATTTACGTAAGATATCACATGAGGCTGCAACGTTGTCTGTCTGTCTGCAACGTTAACATTCTCAAGCCCACGAATGGCACAGAATTTCAACGGAAAGTTGATCGACTCGGAATATCGTGTATATTCTGCCCACCTTGCAGAACATTCAGAAACAGATTATACAAAGAACGCAAAAATGTTATTATATTCCAGTATGTTGATAAATTTCCAGCCCTGCAGTTGCGTGGCTCAAGAATTCAGATGTTAGAAAGTGGGTCTGCACCAAACCTACCTTCTGGTTCCAGTACCTGACATTAATATGCATCTGCTGCTTTTGAGAGATCTTATTAAGAGACTCATCAAACCCAACAACAATAATATCAGTCATACATAAGATCACGCTTGAAACACGGAGCCAAATCATACACAATCGTATAAGAGGCACGGCCACTAATTTAACTCCCCCAGTATCACGTTGTCAGAAGCCAACACAAGACCTGTGGCGTGCGAGAATACTCTGTCGTTCGCTGTGTATGCTGGCGATTCACGTGCGAGAAGGCGGCGATGGTTACGCTCCAATTAGCTGGTGGTCCGTGATGTCATATACCTACCTTACAGCTGTATCTATCTTGGCGACAAGCATTTTAGGGTACAACTAGAGGAAGTTTCTGGCGGAAGATTTTTCCTTTTCTAGACTGCAACCTCGCCTTAATTTCCAAGTCTTATAAGTAAATTTCTTGACATTTCCAGGTTTCCCCTGACCAGTCGCCAATCTGTATATGTACCTGACAGTCAGAACCGCGTAAGTCACAAATCCTTGTTCTCAAGAAAAAAAAAAAAAAAGAAAACTACTTCCTTTCACACAGAAACTAAATGGACAAACTACACAATAGACTTACTTTTCTTTTACATTATTTAAAATGTTAACAACAAGAATCATCCAACCATTATGTAATGTCTTTCGAATACTGTACAAAACTGCATTAATCACATTTTGGCCAAAATTGGACTTACGCGGTTCTGGCTTTTAGGTACAGATATAATCTTTTAAAATACTGCATGAGCTTACCTACTATACACAAAGGAAGAAAAGTTAATTTGGAAAAAAGTCCATAAATTATTCCTAAAAGAAATCGATGGTCGCAAGACAGCATGAAATGCAATACACACGGAAATAAACAACTATATTAATGCGTACACTGGATGTTTCAAAAATCAGTGTCTGACGAATCTCTTACATATTCAATGATTACTTCAATTACATACTTAACTGCAAGAAATAGAAAGTGCCCTAACAGAAAATTGACGGAAGTTCGTGAAACCTGCAAAAGGTTCAACACAATTGTGTAGTTCTAAATCTTTTCTTGAGCATTCCATGTTTCAGGCATAACTGTATGTGTGGTGTAACAGGGTAAAGTTAACTTCTAGGTTCAAAAACCGAGAGACCAACGACACAACTTACCAGCATTCAACTGAAGAACTCCAAGGCAGCCATAAGCATCTAGCAACTTTGTGTATTGTCGTTTCACTGATTCAGTTTCTTGCGATGCTGGAATAGACGAAAGTCTGTATTATACATACAGAAAAAAGGAAAATACAGAGAGAACTTATCACTTACATAATATATTATTATAGTCCTATGTATCATATTATTATAGTTCTATAGATTTTCAAATCTGTTCTTCGGGGGGAGATCAAAGGGCGAAATCTACTAATATGCTTTCCAACTGTCCCTGTCACACGTAGAAAAAAAGGGGGTCCTAGATACGTACAAAATTTCCAAATATCAATATAAAACTAGAGAATGTTGTTACACCCTGAGTGGTGGAGCCGTTTAGTGAATTGTCTTTTAGATACAGATATGTCATAATTTCGTCTATAATTGTTTGCTCTACGGACTGCTCCACTGATACAATAGAAATTGTACAAAGAAATATTGCTGTGATTTTTCTCTGTACCTCATCCACAAAAATTCAACAAGAGTAACTTCAGTTTGTGAATATATTTAAAAAATACGACAGACAGTCACGCTTAAAAAGGGCTCTTCAATTGTCTTCTGCATTAAGCTATTCAATTATTCAACTATGTAATTTGATTTGTGGAAGTGGTCGTCTATTATACGTACGTAGTCTTGATGGTACTATAGTCGATAAAATGCACTCAAGTTTTAAACCATTCTTTTGCATTAAGTAATAATTCATTAAGAAGCAGGTCTAACCTATTTTTTTTTAAGAAACATTATTCTGGTAATCTTTTACACAAAGAACATATAGAGGCGCACACGACACTTTTATTTACTTATTTAAAGATCAAACTACAGTTCGTCACATGTGAGACGTATCCCTCTTACTCTTAAAACAATATGGGAAAGGAGATGGGGTAAAAACAGCAAGCACTCTTGGCATGGGATCGGATCTTACACTGTACGAAAAGAAAAATACGAACATATTTATATAATGCTTATTTCTTTGCTTGCTTCCAAGTTCAAATTCCTCTAACGTGATAAACTATTCAAAAAGAAGTTGGTTATTTTGAAGCTAATTATCACTTCAAAAATAAGCTTTCACAAAGTTTCTTCCCTACACTTATCTTTTGTGGGGGGATCGTTGTATAATATTTTCAGAAGTCTTACAACAATTTTATCGACCCAGTTGTTGACTTTTTCAGCAGTTCCTTTGTTAGTGTATTACAGAGAATGTCTGCCATATTCAAAGAAAGAAAACATATTTTTAATGAACGTCGCCTACATAATTTCAATGCACAAAATGTGCCATCATTTCTCCCCATTGTAACTTTTCCTTAACTCACATTAAGCAAAAATCCTGAATATGTGCGTAAGGTATTAACTTCACTTAAATTTCACAGAACAGGTCAAGTTATGACAGAATAAACATCACCAGCTGTATTCAGAAACGTATTCTTGAAGTGACTAGCGCTGTGCTAACACGTGGTGTTAACAATCTTTTAACATTGGTAATCATTCGTTACTACAGCGTTAATCACACCAAAAAAACTTTTCTGAATACGACTGCATATTTCGATTGAATTTAGCAGCTGAATTATCAGCACTACTTGCCATACTCTTCAATAGATGTTTCTCCACAGATATTTTTCCCCACTACTGGAAACAAGCTAACATTTTACCCCCGTCTATTAAAGAAAAGAAAAAATACAAGTTGACTCTTACACTTCATGCTCTTTCCTATGTGAAAAAATAATAGCATACTCATACGCTACCAAATTTATCTTCATGTTTATGACGTCAATAACATTTCAACCAATCGCCAAAGCTCCAGAATACTTCGGAAAACTTTTAATTCAATTCCAGTCTACACTACAGTGTTAACATGAACGAAAGTGAAATAAGTTCTCTTCACACTAAATTTAAACAAACCTGCGTGTGATGCACGAATTTAATTGGCCATCAAAAGGTTTCTAGAACCTAAATTATCGCCTCGTGGCGATCTTACTAATAACCTCGATAAAGGCTAACAACACAAAACAAAGGTGTCTCCTTGCCTATCTTTCGAAGAGCAACTCACGCCTCCATTCTCCAGGAGAAAGAAGGAACTCAAAGTGCCCTGTGATCGATGTACTAAGATATGAACGTGTTCTGAATAGCATAATGTAGTTACAAAAGTACAGAACCGATAATATCAGTTCACTAAAAATACTATGCTCACATGTGCAATCAATGGTCAAGTGACTAAAATTCACTACTGTTTTCTGTGCTGTACATCCACTTCAGATTTTCTGTGGTAAGTAAAACATTGAGGCCAGAGTTGAATTTTGAAATATAGGGAAGATACTTTGATTTGTGAGGTTATGTGGAATGAAGTCAAGTGAAATGTTTTTATGATCTGACAGTTAAAAACTTCTCGGAAATGCAACTTTCAACAGTAAAATGGACGAACAAGAGGTGTAGACCATAAAACCACAGTGATCTCTAGCTACTTGACCATTTCTCATGTGAGTATACTATTTTGAATACCTGGGTCATTATCGACATGCATTTCTCCAGACTTCAGTGACAGCGATATGATACTTAAAGCCATGTTCCCATCGTAACACACTGATATCCTTTTCTCTTTGACAATGGATTCGTCAGCTGGCCTTTGAAAGCTATGAAAGACTCTTTGGCTTTCGAGGTACATCACGATCATCGTTATTGGCAAGTAAAACATGTGTCTACTATTTGGCAACTAAAAGCATTGTTGAAAGTGTAAGTATCAACAATAAAATGTACTCACACCTTCTGTAGTAATATGTAGGAAATTAGAAACAAAAAACCAACCCCCCGTGGCTACGATCGCTCACTTCGGATAAGTACTGGGGAGGGGGCGCAGGATCGAGTCTCGCAGGCCGTCCATCCTAACCGAAGTTTTACATGATTTTTTCTGTCCAGCCAGACGCATGCCTGGATTGTACTTAGGAAATTGAGCCTGCTCGCTACCTTACCAGCTCTTTTCCATAGGTCATAACGAAATTAGACGTGATGGCCAGACGTCTTAAACTGCTGTAAAGGCCAGAAATGTATTTAAAAGAAAAGACCTTCACCAGTAAGTCAAAGAGATTAGTAGTACTTCGCCCATACCATGGTACAATGCTCTCGTTAATGAAAAAACCCTAACACCATTTAGGTTAATACTTGGAAATTATACTCCTGCCGTTACTTATATTCTTATCAAATACATAAAAAAAAATATATATTTCTCAGGCTGACGAAACGTTGCTTGTTAGTATATCAACTTTATCTACAAAGATATAACTCACTCGGTAGAGCGTTGAATTAGTATTGGGAAGGTCCTTGAAAGGTTCCCAGCAACCGCCTAGAATTTTCCCTCAGTCACACAAGGCAAATGCCGGGATTGTAATTACAAAACTAGACCCTGGCCGACTACCTTCCAACATCCTCTTCCACACCCTATCCCGTCTGAGCCTAAGATACCTAAAGGGCACAAATAATTAATTCAACTATGTACAAAAAAAGGAAATATGAGGTCACGGAAGAAATAAAAAGTCGATTAGTATCGGGGAACGCATGTTTCTATTCAGTCCAAAAACTTCTAACATTGCGATTAATATCGAGGAAATTGAAAATATACAGAACGGTTATTCTGCCGGTAATACTTTACGGTTGCGAAAGTTGGAGTACGACCCTAGCAGATGAACATAAATTACGTGTATTTGAAAATAAGGTTTTAAGAAAGATATACGGGCCGAAACGGGACGATATGACTGGAGAAGACTGCATAATGAAGAACTCCATGGATTGTACGATTCACCAGATGTTGTAAAAATAATGAAATCGCGACGACTAAGGTGGGCAGGCCATGTAGCTCGGATGGGGGAAAAACGAAGATTATATTCTATCCTGGTTGGAAAGCCATTGGGAAGACCGAGACGTCGTTGGGAGGACAATATTAGAAGAGATCTTCGAGAAGTAGGTGTTCGTGATGAAAATTGACTTGATATTGCCCAGGATAGAATCCAATGGCGAACGTTTGTTACTGCGGCGACGAACTTGCGAGTTCCATAAGCCATAGAGTAAGTGAGTTAGTTAATGTACAAAAAAGGGGAAGACCACATTTAAGTTCTTTCGCGAAAGAATAATTTGCAGTAAGAGCTTAGTAAATGCATATATACAACCTGTTACTTCTTCAACTCTGTTCACAAAGCACCAGATCAAGTGCACTACACATAGATCAATATTAATTCTGCAAATAACGCTTTATTATATCCTTTCCCTTCAATTACAAACATCTCATTCCCAAAGTAAGTTGTAAAATATTAATGAACTGTCAATTTCTTCCATGGAAGGATCCACCCACACACAGCACATATCACATACCATATTCCACAGTTTAAAAAATAACGAATTTCCAGCTCTTTTTCCGAAATGCGACCCATGCCTGGGATATGAAGGGCGCCAAATAGGGTATTCTACGCGTTTAAGAAATTCTTCCCGTTCTCTGGAAAATGTATAAATCGACCACTGTATACAATACGAAATTACTCATGGAAAGTACATTTAAAAGATACTGTTTTTCGTAATGACCTTATCTATCTTTACCACCTTATCGTAAATTGGTATCTACCCCTTAAAACCATCAAGTCTTAAGGGAAAACGTACCTTGACAAGCGCAACTTCTGCGAAAATGGATGAAAAATTAAGTGGGCAAAATCTCTATTTTAGTTGCCATGCCGACATTCGTTTGAGGTAAAAATAATGGAAATATCAGGATAACCGCTGTGATCAGAAGTTAAAAACGTTCCGCCTGCTCAGCGGTGACCTGTAGTCCACAGAGGCATAGTATACTTGGCAAATTCACTAGGAATGATTTACAGAACACTATGTTACTACAGCATTATGTTATGATTATTTTGTATTATTATGATATGTGTAGCCGTAAAAGTATTTGAAATAAAACAGTGAAACATTGAAAGAACACAAGAAAATAAGAGCGAAAGCAAAATGTGATAAAGTATTACAAGTTCATACATCACAGGGTTTGTGTCGTAAAAAAAAGGAAATATAAACAAGCGCAAGAAGGAATCGAAAAAAAAAAGAAGAAAGTACAAAAAAATGAAGAATCAATAAGTGAAATCTAAGAGACTTTTGTATAAATCATACTAATTGAATTATATTTAATTTTATTTGCTCTAAACAATATATAATCAATTCCGTTCAATTTGCAAGATATTTTTGAAATAGGCCTAGTAATTGATGATAGATTGCTACGTTACTCTACTGTATAGGACACGAGGAACACATATTATTAATCTAACCTTGTAAGGCGCAGTACTTCCTCGTATGGTGCAAATGTAAATCATACACTAATAAAAGGGACAGCATTAACGTTTTCAAGCCCTTCCTCAGTTGCGAAGATATGAACAAGGACAAAAGGTAAACGAGATAGATATAAAAAACGCAGAGGAATATTTCCCAGTTGTCCATAGAAAAGATCTTTCTCCACAATTTTCCACCTTTTCTATGGATTTTTATTCCCTATCTCGTTTACCTTCTGTCCTTGTTCATGTAAGCTTAGCAACTTAACTTGCTTGTTAGTTTTGAAGACGTTATTGCTACTGTCTTTTTTATTAGTGTGTTTTACATTTGGACCATACGAGGAAGAACTGCATCTTGCATGGTAAGATTAATAATTATCACACGCTAGTTGTCACGTATAAGGACATTCTGCTATAGTGTTCCTTAATAACTTTCCCTGGGTTTACACATTAGCGCAAGGTTCATTTACAAAGAGAATTTCAATCGTACATAATCCACATCATCTTATGGAAACACACTGCCGGTGCCGTATTACCCAAACATTCAAACTTCCAGTTTTCAGTTTTCATTAGATGTTCAGTAAAATTTAAAGTCTATGCTTTTACGTTCTCATATATAAATAACACAGTTAACAATCACTCTTCCCAGGTTGGTGGCCAGGGAAAGTCTAAGGGGCAATACTCCTTAAATTTTGTTGGCCCCATACAAATCTACACTTGTGTGTGTAATCAAGAGATAAAGTAATATATATTGACCTGCGCTCTCTACAAGTTGTACCTGGCCGCGGGCATGCTTCCCCCCCTTCCCCCGAAAAACATAATCTCATGATTGAGATACTTAGGTTGAAATTATCTCCGCAAAGATGACAATCTTCTTATTGGCGCCGCTCTTGTGAGTATTCTATCAGGTGATTTGGTGTTTTATTCTCTTCTCCATATCGGTAGAATACAAAACTGCTTAAAACATACGCACACTCCCTGCGTTGCTACTAATGTAAAGAGTGACAAAAGGCAAATCTTAGACTCCTTTTATGCAAACGCCGTTTTCTAGCGACTTGAGAACCACACGAACGTTACGTTCTGAAAAACAGCCGTTCCTGATACAGAACGCGAGAAGATAAAACACGGGGTATATTTATAAACTACCCCTGAAGATGGTAGTGTTGTCAGGCGTTCAGGACAGTTGCTACCACGTTTCCTATATAGCTCATGTGCAAAACGTACTGGCAACACCATCACCATCTTCATTTTTCGTCCTTCGTTTTCTTTTCTTCTTGAAATATCCTTAATTTTATTTGCTCTAAACAACATACAATAAATTATGTTTAATTTGCAAGATATCTTCGAAAGAGTAATCATGTTATTTGATGATAGATTGCTAGGAAATGTTAAACTATGTTACTCTACGTTACCTATTTGATTTAATCTGCGTATTCTATTAGTAACAAGGTTAGGTTAATAAAAAAAATCCCTGTATATTAGTGAATTTCGTTTACTAGATTAGGAAATTATTATAAGCATTTGAGAACTGTTACGTTGTTTATACATGTGAACTAAAAAAGAACACGTAACAACAATTACTAAGGGGATGAATTTTACTGCCCCGGACGCGTGGCGTGTTTACAAACTACATTGTTAGTGCAACTAAGGGCGTGGCTTCTGGAACTAGCCAATCAGCGCCAAATCCAAAGAGTCAAAGGAAGTTTGTCTTTCAATATTGGAACGCTAATTGAGGTGTGTGTTTTCACCCCATTCATATTTCCATGTTATTCTTATATATCGATATACAGAAGTGTCAGAGGAGAGTTTAAGCGCTGTGGAAACGTTTGAATTCCTTCCAGATAGTTTTACAAATGTTATACACACATTATTTTTAATGATAAAGAAAATTTCAGATGTGAAGTTAAAACAAATATTAGGAATATTCCGAAATCTCTGCCTATTAATTAAACGTATTTTTAATTATGAACACGCTTAATCGTGGTCGGTATTTCGTATTGATCTAAAACTAAAATTTCACCAAAGCTTTTGAGTGAGTGATTTAATAAAGGCTAACATTCAACTATCAAGATTGTCAAGAACTGAAGCTATTTAAAGCTACTGGGAAACCCAATTAGAACTCTGTGCTCATGATAGTTAAAGAGTACAAAAGGCACAAAATGCTTGCATCATTTTTCAAGGAAAGGTCTGAAAGTTTCTAACATAAGGTATTGAATATTGTGGTTAAAGTCTTAGATAGGTGATCTCGGTACCCGTGTTGGCTAAGGCGCTGCGCCGTCGCTCATGAGGTAGTGGGTTCGGATCCCGCGTGGAGCATGATGATTGAGGATTTTTAATTCATTGCATTCACATCATCGCGACGGGCTGAAGTCTATTACTTACGAAACTCGCAAGTTCATCGCCGCAGTAACACACGATCGCCATCGGGTTCTATCCTGGGCAAGATCAAGCCAATTTTCATTACAAACAACTAATTCTCAAAGATCCCTTCTAATATCATCGTCCCAACGTCGTATTAGTCTTCCCAACAGTCTCTTTCCCTCTGGCTTCCAACCAAGATGGAATATAGTCTTCGTTTCTCTCCCATCCGGGCTACATGGCCTGCCCATCTTAGTCGCCGCGATTTCATTATTCTTACAACAACGGGTGAGTCGTACAGTCCATGATTTTCTTCATTATACAGTATCCTCCATTCTCCAGACATCTCGTCCCGTATCTCTTTCTCAAAACCGTTTTTCAAGCATTCGCAATTTATGTTCATCTGGCAGTGTCGTACTCCAAATTTCGCAACCGTAAAGTATTACCGGCAAATAACCGTTCTGTATATTTTCAATTTCAACTTCCTTGACATTAATCGCGCGGTTAGGAGTTTCTGGACTGAATAGAAACATGCACTGTCCGATGCTAAGCGATTTTTTATTTCTTCTTGTTACATACGCTCCCAAGAATTTAAATTTATTTACTTTCTCTACGTTCTCATTATTAGTTGTTATGTAACTATTTACGTTATTCCCTGTGTTTCGGCTTGTTATAATGTAATTTGTTTTCTCTATGTTTGCCTGTAGACCTATCTCATCGCAAGCTTCTACAAACACATCGGTGTTGCTTTGTAGTGCCTCTTATATATTCCCCTATTAAATCTACATCATCCGCGTACACGAATAGTTGAAACAAACCATTCAACGTTAGTCCCTTTTGTCCTCTTTTATTTTTAAAATCGCATATTCTAAAGCAAAGCTAAACAGCAGTGGTGACAAGGCATCACCTTGTTTCAATCCGTTACGAATCTTGAAACTATCTGGCATATTATTACCTTATGGGGTCGCTGAGATACATCCTCACAAGTTGAACAAGTTTCTTCGGAATTCCAAATCGCATCAGAATACTCTATAACTTTTCCCTTTTGATAGAATCATAAGTTTTCTTAAAACTAATAAATAGCTGATGAATAGTCCCATTGTATTCCCATTTCTTCTCCAAAATTTGTCTCAAGGCGAAAATCTGGTCCAACGTGGATCTATTTCTTCTAAATCCACATTGGTTATCTCCAATTATTTCATCTACGTATATACTTAGGCGAGTTAGTTGTATATTACTCAATACTTTATAGCATGTAGGGAGTAACGAGATTCCGCGGAAATTATTACAGTCCTATTTATCGCATTGTTTATAAACCGGAACTATTACTGAGGTTTTCCATTCCTTTGGAAGCTCCTCCTTTCTCCATATAGAGTTTATCAATTTATGCACTTCCTTGATTAGTGCCGTTCCTCCCGCTTTAATTAATTCGGCTTGAATATTGTCTATTCCCTGCGATTTGAATCTTTTTAATTTCTTTATCGACATTTCGATTTCGATCTCGCTAGGTTCGGGCACCCACTGAAGTCTATAGTTACTAAAATGACCCATATTAAATTATTTTATTAGTTAGCTAATGGTAGTGAAAAAGTTCTTTGACGTAGGTGAGACTATAATGAACGAAATTATTACAATGCTCTAAGCAGTCAGGGCCGGGGTGACGTGCGGATATCTACCCTCACTCTTTTGATATTTGAGCACTTGGTAGTGTGTTCGTGTAGCATTCGGCGGTCGTGGGTTCGATCCCAGCGGCCGACCATTCTGACTGTTGTTTTTTCCTGTCGCACCAGGCAAATGCTGGAATAGCACCTTCAACATAGGTCCTAGCCGACACATTCCCGAATCCTTTCCCCTCCCCTATCCCGGCCTGAGCCTTAGATGCCTAAAGACCATAAAAAAATTCACGGTCTAATAAACGACTAGTGATATATGTTGTCATAGGGCAATAAATTGTTCTAATTTAGCTACTATCTCATGAGAGTTGTTCTGTGTTTGAACTCTATTATAATTTTGCCTGGAGCAGTAAATCTGAACTGTGAATTGTGTGCACGTCAATCTTTCAACTGGTAGGTGAATATCGGTGATGGGGAAAGGGCGAAGATTTAGGGAATATGATTTCTTGTAATGCGCATTTTAAAGTCAACTCCCCAATGGACTAAATATTCTAAAAAAAATGTTATAATTCTTGGATTATTTACGCTTTTGCATTGAAACTACCTTGGTAATTAGCTATTATTTGTTTAGTACTAATTAGCAGGGCTAGAAAAACACCGGGCGCCAGGTCACTATGGCGACCCAAAATACGAGTCTGGCGCCTAGCTTTCTTGACGCTAGTATTCTCAAATTTCACCTACCAATAGACTTGATTTTTAGGTGATTGAATGGATTAAAAACAAATTAAAAGAAATTAGTTATAAATTTCAAAGTTTCTAATTTACCTCGAATCTCCAATATATTTAATTCCGTTGAGTTACGAGGGTTGTCCATTTACATTGCTGTACACCCAGACGTCAACCGGCAAGTTACAGAATAGCCGTGTGCTTTGTAAAACTTCATTTATATTGCCT
The DNA here is from genome assembly GCA_022664845.1 of Lepisma saccharinum. Classification (NCBI taxonomy): domain Eukaryota; kingdom Metazoa; phylum Arthropoda; class Insecta; order Zygentoma; family Lepismatidae; genus Lepisma; species Lepisma saccharinum. The sequence continues at coordinate 12,331 of JAGDQP010035291.1, forward strand.
TCAATTGCTGTAATTTTCGAGGGATAGTATGTACACGAATGTAAGCTTGTACTTTCTATACCAGTAACTATAATTTAAGTCCAAAACATAGGTCTACACATCAAACTGTATTTGTATTATTGTGGCGCCTACGTTAGAAGATAATTTCTCGAGCCCTGCTTATTAGGGATATATTTTCATTTCGGTTTCCCAGCTTCCGCCAGCTATTGAGCTGTATGTACGCTTTATACGACTGATTCCCTTGCAAGTGGTACAGGCACTTCTAAAACACACAGCGACCAGCAGCAATCCAAAATGAGTTACGAAAAGTTATAGGTCACTATTACTTCGTTAATGCGTACACGCGAGTTGCTCACCGCATGCAAAGGGTCATCCTGCAATTTAAATAGTGTTACGGAAAGCCATGTACCATTATTATTTCCTTAAATACGCACTCGAGTTGGTCAACACGTACATTGGGGGCATGTGGAGGAATATTAATGGTATTACTTAGTGTTATGAATGACATGTAATTTTCTACAAAAATATCATGGCCATAGTCGAGAAGCGAAGACAGGTTATTTAAAGTCAGACTTTTCATTGCACGCGCTGCATATGATGTTCAACACACTGCATGTGCTAGTCTCCAAGGCGGAAGGAGTTAAACTGCCCCTCGTACGTTGGGTTTACTCTCTCATTTCACATTTTCATGACCTGAAACTTTTATCTTCGGCGTTTCAACACATGTTGGAAACATTTAATTTCTGCTATAAATTTTATATCGGATCATAGAAACGTGAAATAAGAATGTAAGCCAAAAATAAGTGCGTAAAACATGTGTTGAAAAAAAAGAGCACAAAACCCATGTTTACGACGCTTAAGTAATTAGTCCTTATTTCTATAGTATGCATTTCAAATCCATGATTTTGCTCCAAACACAATGAAAATCTCGCTATCCCAACCGCAATGTACTCCATAAAAGACAGGAGTAACTACTGTTGTTGTCTTCTTGAACACAGCTTCGATGCATGTACGGAACTGAAGAAATTCCCTTGCAGAAAATCTGAAGAAGGCTCAGGTCAATCCATACGAAATCAACCTTTAAAAAATAATTTGTTGCTGACATATTTTATTTTATTTTTACACATGCATTTTCTGTTTATGTATGTATCTGGGAGTAAGAAATGATTTTTCAAAAAAAAAAAAAATTACCACTACCACTATGGATTCTAGCAGCCATTTTGTTTATAAGGATCAGTCGATTTGGCGTTTTTAGAGGTTAGCGATAAGTTAAATAACTTTTTTATTTATTAAGATATCAACTTGAAATAAAAACCATATTATTCTGAATGAAAACATCTACAAATCATGCTATGACCAAAAATGTGTCAAGTTTTAAGGAAATAACCTAAAACTTAACTAGAAAAATGTGTTTTGATTAGAATAAATTGAAGATTTTAGAGATTTCTTTTTTTCAAAGAAGGGATTAAAAAGCGACTTTAATGTTTTTTCCCCTTAAATATATAATAGAGGACAAGACCTAACCAAAATTTTATACCTTTTAAATGCCTCCTTTAGGTTTTACGAGCCTTTAAATATCGCAATTTGTTAAAAATTGCCGATTTTCAAACAGGTGTATCTAAAAAAGGACTGAATCAAAAAATCTGAAATTTTCAGAAAATATCCTTCTAGTGCCTGGTAATAAACACACAAAATTTCATCATTGTGTTTTTCACTAATCTAACCCACTTTTTTTTCAGTGCTTTAACACTTTAGGCGTCTGCGTCGTTCTGTATATTTTTGCTTATTTCTTTAATTAAAAAAAAAATACTGATGATTAAAACACAATGATGAAATTTTGTGTTTATTACCAGGTACTATAAGCGTATTTTGTGAAAATTTCAGATTTTTTGATTCAGTCCTTTTTGAGATGAACCTTTTCGAAAATCAGCAATTTTGGACAAATTGCGATATTTGAAGGCCCGTAAAACCTAAAGAAGGCATTTAAAAGGTATCATTTTTTTAAAGTCTTGTCCTCTATTATATCTTTAAGGGGAAAATAAAGTTGTTTAATCCCTTCTTTGAAAAAAAAATCTCTAAAGTCTTCAATTTATTCTAATCAAAACACATTTTTCTAGTTAAGTTTTAGGTTATTTCCTTAAAACTTGACATATTCTTGGTCATAACATGATTTGTAGATGGTTTCATTCAGAATGAGATGGTTTTCATTTCAAGTTGACACCTTATAAATAAAAAAGTTACTTAACTTATCGCTAACCTCTAAAAACGCCCAAAACAGCCGACTCTCATAAACATAATGGCCACTAAAACCAAAGTGGTAATAATAAAATTGAAAAAAAAAAAAAATAGTTTTGTACTCCCAGGTGTATATATTAACAGAAAATGTACTATGAAAGATAAAATATGTCAGCAACACCCATTGGTCGATTTCATATGGATTAACCCAGAAGCTTTCATGAAATGGTTTAGCTGAGTGACCCTCCCTGCATTTCCTACCTTCTAGGGATTTTCTTCAGTTCCACAGACACGAAACCTGTGTTTAGGTCAACATTAGTTACACTTTGTCTTTAATAGAATACAATGCAGTTGGAATAACGTGATTTCATTGTTTTTGGAGCAAAATCATGCGACGATACGAATGGAAGGACCCTTCTTAGTTGTTTAATTTGAGCCACATCAGACCCTGATTTTGCAACTTGAACGCCAGAAAAACAATGAAAATCACCTAATCACTGCGTACTATAGAAATGTGGACTAACTACTTTCGCGTCTTAAACATAGTATTTATAACATCTCTTATATTCCACGTTAGGCCATGTTTTTCTTACTTCTCACTCCTTTAGTAGCTTTTGTGGCTATAGGAACATAAAACGTAACATTCTGAGGCATTTGAAGTGCTCTATGGCACAAGTAGCTAACCAGCAGTACTAAATACTGGTAAAAGGTGCGTCTCGTAAAGTATGGCCACAGAACATTCCCAACATCTAATCTTAATTGGAGTTATCTTATTTAGCATGTGTTTCCTCATAGGGGCTACCGGTAATTGAACTGTTCTTAAGCAGATTCCCAAAGTTTCGGAAAGGGGGCCATAGTTAAAGAGACGCAAGCAAAGAATTAGTGAAGTGCCTTCAAACGCAGATTACTTTTCCTTTCCGAAATGAAAAACGATAATCCACTACATAATTATAATCATGTGGCCAGCCAAATTTGTAAACAGTACAAGGGAAATGATATGTTCGAAACTTTGTTGGTGGAATTCAGAACGTAAAAAGGAACAAGAGATTCAATCATATATAAGTGTAATATAACAGAAGAAGCCAGTGCAATGCATGACAGTACTATATTATTACACAAAGAGGACGTTTCAATTGCGATTATTGGGTATCTACTAGTATTCGCCTACCGTACGGCGGATGTCACTACACTGTAAACAGAAACATTAGGTCATAATATGGAAAATACCTAACCAATGTTTAACTAACCCACCATCGACCATTCGGCATTAGTTCGCATGTGTGTGAATCTCTTGTGAAAATCATTGGTACTGTTGCCTAATGCTGGCTGAGCAGACCTGAAGTTTATCCTTACTATCATATACATAACGTGCATATTATTTTGAAGTAAAACTATCTTAGAAATGATCCTCTCACCTTATTAAACATATATTAACACCATTTCAGAGCCAAATAGAAGGTTTAGGCCAATGATTGGGGCCTACCTCGTCAGCGGAATTTTCCCGGATTGGAAACCGAGAACAAACCGCGACGTAAATCTGTTCCCATTACATTAGACAAACATAGTGATGGTCTGATGGTACATCCAAACTCGTTCTCTTGTCCACCTTTCCACCAAAAATGAAGCAAATGACAAATAGGCATAAAGACATTAAACATTAAGTACATGTACAAAGGACATGAAAGTTACAAAACCAAAAGCAACATTTAACTTTTTTCTGCACATCGAATCTGGAACGTGAGCATAAATTATCCAAAAAATGCCACTACCTCGCTTGCTGGGACTGTTAAGTTTCTATTAATTATGCTGTATATAGTAAACAGTCGGAAGTATTAGGAATTACAATCTCTGGCTGGCATCACACACACAAACACTAACCTTTGTACACAAACACTTCCAAATAAATATGAACGTTAGCATGACATAAATTAACGTGGGATATTAAAAGATAATGTTTTATAAGTTTTGTAAAGACAACATTACATAAAATAATAGATCAAAACAATACTGATAAGGCTATTACGAACGATGGGTGAAAACAACCCAAATGTCAACGATCAGATTTTGTCAATAAAATACGTACACAACACTGCTACAGCCTGCGACTCGAAGAGCAAGGTTTCATCCTTATTTCTTTGCTCCAATAAAACACTATATGGATTTGGTGGATTTATTTTTTCGAAAACTCTAAATCCTTTTCCCATCGCCATGATCGTAAGCGAGGGGTGCGCGCGACAGTTCAGCTGACTGACGACAACAGGGTTACAACAGGAAAGCAGCCAGGAGTGCCAGAATTTTATATCTGTTTTATTAATATTGTGGGATAGGAACCATAAGTCACAGTGAACTTGAGAATAATGCTCATCTTTTATTGACCAAGTTGTGCCAAAATTCTTCGTGAACATAATATATATAATTACTAAGTCTTAATCGAATTCATTCATTATGACTACGCATATCGCAGATATTTTGTTTTCCGCTCACAGGGTTACCAGGTAGAGAAAATATGTTCACTCGTAGCTACAACCATAGACCTCATAAAGCTTTATTGAATCGTGTACGAGGGGCTTAAGTGATATTTAAAAAAACTTTATTTTTATATGGGCCAGTCTAGTAACTTTGGACTTCGGCACGTCACGATTCGCCTTTAGCTGTTAAAATCCACACCCATGCCCCTGCCGGGACTGGAACCCGGGACCTTCGAGCCGATGGCCTACCGCCGCACACCGGCCGGCCCATAAGAGATATTGTTCAGAGCAGATTATTTTGAATTCATCCGCTAGGTGGCTCTAGCATAGACGTCATATTCTATTATGAGGTCTATGCCAGAGCTACCTATCGGATGAATTCAAAATCATGTGCTTTGAACAAAAAACTATTAATTTTAGCGCTGACAGAAATGGTGAAGCGTGCTAAGTCTATCTATTATGAGGTCTATGCTACAATGTTAGTCCCAGGACTTTATTCGTGCAGATAGTGCAACTTGGCCGCTGGACGTCAGGCATAATTTCATGCTACAATGTTGAAATTCGCAACATTTGTTCTTTTCCTCAACTTTAAGGGCTCATTTTCAAGCCCGCTTGCGTTGCTTGTTTGCTTGCGTTTAGGGTGAGTAGCCAATTGAAACACGTTGTGTTTCGTTGTATAGTTTTATTACGTATTTTAACACGTGTTTCAATTGGCTATTCACACAAATCGCAAGCGGGCTTGAAATTAAAGCCCTAACTCACAATTTAACAAGCTAGGACCACAAATGTGTTTTAGCAGTATTTCTTCACTATCTTCACTCGATCACTTCTATATATCCAGTACCGTGAAAATCGCTCTACACTTCACTTTCATTGTTTTTGCAACTTGGCAATTTCGGAAACGATCTCTTTTACGTCCCAAACGCCGATCCAAAAGGTACTTATAAAAAACGCACAATAATGCCGAAAGTTTAGTTAGGTTAGAATGTTTTTCACATATTTACACACGTTTGACAAGACAGCATTTATGCTACGATGAATATTTGACATAATAGTAGTGCTAGAGTGTGAAAGCAAGAATGCTACAATAGGGCAATATCTTATCGTATAAATCCATAACAGTTTTGCTTTTACCTGGCACACTGCTATCTCTAAGATTCATCGTAACAAATGCTTGTTATCTCACACAGTCCTTTGATGCACTTTAAAATTTTACATAGTTCCCTGTCATAGGGTCAGGTTATATTATTTATTTTATATATATATACATTTGATATTTTACACAATTCACTGAAATAGGATTAGCTTAGGTCTGAAAAGTCAGGTTAGATTATTTATATAAACGCATTTTGAAATTTTACACAGTACACTGAAATAGATTAGAAAATTCGGGTTAGATATTGTTTTCCATTCACTTACTCTCTGTTGGAAATGTTACTGCTCCGAGAACATCTTCAATTATGAGAATTGTTACAGAAAACCGGGAATTCTGAACTAAAACCAGTGTGCCAAGTGCATACAACGTGCTTTCTTACTGTCTGCGTCTTTTGATGTCACTTTTCATTTTATGTCCTTGTTTGTAAAAAGTACTTTGCTAAACTTCACTCCGCCTACATTATTTTACTTATTACACATTGCCTGCCTGTGGATGATGTGACCATCCTTCCGGAGGATCCAACGCCTATGGTAGCGATGATCATTTTTAACAAGAACATAGATCTATGCTCGAGGCTTTGGTGGATTCTAGAAATACATGCCGGTGGATCCAGAGTGTGGATTTAAAATTGGGAACAGCAAAATTAAAAATAATCAATGTATACTGTCAGTTTTCCCTTTCTCCCGACTTTTTTGTACATAGAATAGATAATATTTTGGAGGGGTTAAATGGGATGAATACTATACTTTTGGAGGATTTTAACGCGAAATCTCCACTCTGGCACTTGCCTAATACAGATGGAAAAGGAGAAAAGTACGAAGATTTAATACATCAATATCATCTAAATGTAATAAACAAGGGAGACCAACCACCCACATTTCAGGGCAGGGGTGGAGCGAATAGTAATATAGAAGTAACCTTAGTAAGTGGAAACTTCTATAATAATTTACAACACTGGACTGTAAAAGAAGATGTAACAACTAGCCAACACTGCGCCATCAGCTTCGTGCTGGACTTCACAACGAATGAAAATGATAAAACAGAGATTGATGACCAGAACATTAAATAAAACATTAAAAAGCTCAATAAGGAAATTTTTTTATAAAAACCTGAAATTACCAGAAATAAATGCTAAGTGTGATTTAAATAACACTGCAACTAAATTAGAAGAGGCCATTATGGAAGCAATCACAAAATCAGCACCGAAATTAAACAGAAATAAAAGAAAAAGGAAAGTATTTTGGACAAAAAACTTGGAGCAACTGAAACGAATACGAAAACTTGGAGCAAATAGGAAAAGCTATAAAGCAGCTGGTAGTCAGGAGTTAAGAGAAGCGCGATTGAACAAATATAGACTGGCCATACAAAATTTTGAAAAAGAGCTATACAAAACCAAAAGAAAAACTTGGGAAAAGTTCGTTAATGAAAATATTGCCAACAACTTATGGGGAATCCCATACAAAATAGTTATGCACA
>JAGDQP010035292.1:0-10806 GCA_022664845.1 Lepisma saccharinum
TTATACTATATTTAACACTTGGCGGCGACAGTCAAGAGCATGACAAAAAATTGTGCTTCCGCATTACGTGCGCATGGAGAAAACACGCACAGTCAGAAACAAACACTAGGTGAAAACTTGAACCTATTTTGTGGGAACAGTAATATTCAGTACGCACGCAAAACAGTGACAATGAACTTAATCTCTCAGTAAATTAAAGTCATGCATTTTAACAACAGTAACAAATATTTACTGTTGATATTCACTTTGATTTGATTTATTCTCTAAATCAGCTTACAGGACTATGTGACATTATAAGCTGAATAGTTTATTCTACAACACAATACAAATGATAGTAACAAAGAGTTAACAACAATAAACAAATATGCAAAAGCAAATAGCTAATAAACATAATTGTGGGCAATTAATGAACGTTGCAACTAAAGACAAGAACAGTAATTTTAAGGAATGATTTTCTATTTAAAGCAGAGGTTGACATCCAATATCAATATCACTTCTCTGACAAGTAATACTATTTCAAGTGGACACTCAGATCTAGAAGAGATATACATAATTAAAATCAGCATAAAAAACTGAGTTTGTGTGTAAAATATTAGGTGCCATTGGTCAGCGGTTGAAGAGAATTTTATGATGCAATAACCAGATTCTTGTCTGTGGAGAGTGATATTAAAGTGTTGAAATACCACTATATTTTTTAATTCCTGAAAGAAATGGAAAGAATATACACAGTAATGGGTACTGGGTGGAAGGCGCTTCCTTGTGGAGGGTGTATTCTTCATGGTCGCCATCTTGAAGTCCGCCATATTGAATTTCGATTTATTTTCTTAAATGGGAAGGGGGTCGTGTAATATGTCGGACAAATGCGTACAAATCCATATCGATAAGGCACTATACTCAGGAACAATTTGTATGCACTTAGGTTTCATTTCCGTCGTTATTTCGAGGAGAATTGGGTGTTTCCAGGCTATTGTATCATTACCCTATGCTAGCGTCACATACCCTTCTCTCTCTCTCAATATTACACTTACGGCAAAACTGACTTCAGAAACGTATTTCTCGTAAAATTCTAGCCCAGAATGATATATTACACGGCCCCCTTCCTATTTAAGACAATCAATCGAGATTCAATATGGCGGCCATGAAGAATATACCCTCCAAAAGGAAGCGCCTTCCACCCAGTACCCATTACTGTGTATGTTCTTTCCATTTCTTTCAGGAATTTAAAAATATGTTATTTCAACACTTTTATATCACTCTCCACCAACAAGAATCTGACTACTGTATCATCAATTTATCTTCAACCACTGGCACCTTTTACACACAAATGCAGTTTTTTTTATGCTGATTTTAAATGTGTATCTGTCTTCTAGATCTGAGTGTCCACTTGAAATAGTGTTACTTGTGAGACATACTTAGTGTTAACTATGACAAACAGGTGAATGTTCACTGGACTCTGTAGGAATGTACTTTAGACAAAAACGAGCATTATTATTTCTTAACCTTCTTACATGGACATTCACACGTACTAAGGACAGTAACTGTGGGCAGCTGACATTGCCATTCACCAACTCAGAAACACCTTATCCGGACAAGCCTTTCTGACAAAGTTCTCATCTCTAGTAGTGTCCAATATCATTATAGAAGTTTGAATTATATGGTAACAAAAGTATCTTACACAATCGTTTTAGGAAGAACACTTGGATCCTTCCTAACATGTGAAATGTGTAACAGCAGATGGTAATACTTAACGGCGATTTCAAACTCCAGTACACTATCCTATTTGAGTCTTGATCATCAGCACATAAAGTAAGCATAATAGTGAGTAGAGGTCGCAAATTGGAAACACTATTTTTAGTCCTAGAACTCGATTAGCAGAACAACTTATTCAAAGTACGCTCTTGGTAGACATTAAGTTTATCATCGAGTACAAGTAAGCAACAGGATTTACTATACCTTTTAGTGGGTTTCACCAACCTACATTAAGAATTTAACGATTCGTTCAGTTCTTAACAAAGGCTGCTGAAACGTGATCAGATTACGGCACAGGTGATAATGTAAGAATTTTAACACTTTTAACAGCCACCTCAAACTTGGGGTGATAAACCAGATCGTTTTCAATCTGGTGACAATCGCTGACGCGGATGGAGATTCGATTTAGTGTCGCATTTTACCTGTTGGAAACCTTTTGCCTGTAAAGATACGTACTACAGAACCATGTAATGTATAAGAGTTAAGTTTCCAACTTAACAGGATGAGCATGGATGTCATGTGATCAATCTAATCCTTTAACGTTATAATGAAATTGGCGAGACTATGAACATGTAACCTTTGGTTTATTGAAGAGTTCAAAACATTTGAGCAGATACACAAGTGTGAAATGGCAACAGAAAAGCGTCTAGCCAATCAAAGCTCCTTAACGGTATAAAAAAAAAGGGGGAACCCATAAATAACAAATGAAGATCGAAAAGTCAACAAGACCAATAGCAATACTAATGAAGTTAAACACTGTCTGCAAAAGAGGAAAAGAGAAATCTTATTCGCGCTTCATTTCCCGTGTCGAAGAAACAAACAGAAACACTATCCAACTTTACAGTAGGAAGTGCATTCTTAGCATTCCAACCGTAACTCTGTTTTTATTAGGTTACTTTTATTTCTACGACTGACTGTTGGCGCGACAGGGACCGGTAACGATACTAACTCTTTTCAGACAAATTCCTTTTAGTTTCAAAACATTCTATACACGAACACAGTTGCCGGCCGGGTGGTCGAGCGGTCTGCGGCGGTAGGCTATCGACTCAACGGTCCCGGGTTCGAGTCCCGGCTGGGGCATGGGTGTGGATTTTAACACTTAACAGCTAAAGGCAAATCGTGACGGGGCGAAGTCCAAAGTTACTAAAACTGGCCCATATAAAAAATAAAGTTTACCAAAGTTTTTACGAACACAGTTGCAAACACTAAAGGTATTTCTGTTTTATACTTAATTAATATTATTTAAGTACGCTTAATGTGAACACTAAAACGACGCTGATAGGTGATGAAAACATCAAACTGATGTTCGCAATTGATGCACTGAATTGTTGGTATAAATTAGTAATGTTTTGAACTCGTTAATGAATACATTCAAGCATTTTTTGATAACTATTGGAAACTAATGGAATGAAAAAAAAATATTTTAAAGATAAGTACTTTGTTCGTTACTGCATGTGAAATGACAGAGATTATACGTATATATTAGTAATGTGAGTAGTGCGAAAATAGTATTCATGACCTTTCTGTCATGTTCGCCTATTTTATTATAAGTGCAAAGATTTAGCTTCATTGAACATATAATGAAATGAATAATAATGTAAATAAGTGACAAACACCATCGTTTCCTATATAAATTGTGTCCTATTTATCATGTATTTATCTTTTGAATTTTGGAATTTGAATTTATTTTAACGCCTTTAGGCAACTATGGCCTAGGCCGTATGGATGATTTGATGAATTAATGTAATGAAGAAAATGGTAGGAAACGGAAGCATCCCGATGAAACTTACCCACACGGTGTTTGTCCACCACAAAGCCCACATGGCATGAGCAGGGATCTATCTATCTTTCGAATTTTGGATTTCGCATTGAACATACATTTCGGATACTCTTTGGATACACCCCCCGAAACCATCTTGAATAATTCTCTCCTATTGATTATATATTTGGGTCAAGGGAATTGAGGAACAGTACATGTACAAATAATTACTTTCATTTACATTTCCAGTTTTCATACAAAAATCTCGGTAATTAGAAACTCATATTTACGAACTGGGTAAAAAAGCAATATTAGTAGGCTACTGCAAAAATGATGTACAACGTCACCATCACAACAACCCTCCAACGAACATTTTACTGGGATAGCTTCTTGGAAAGCATTTCCCATTCTCTGAAATTCAAGTTTTCCAAATAAAATTTCTTTCTAAGCTCATTTTAACTTGTTATGCGAATGTATTTTAGATTGCAAATTAAGTTATCTCGAGCGAGATTATTTGTTTCCTTCCTTCATCTTTGGAGAGAGAAAGAAAGGCCTTCTATATCGTAAATACAGAATACCAGTATGCAGCTTCAAAAGACCTCATATGCGTCAAGTGGGACCCAAACCACACTTAGGGTTTGAAGCCTAGACAGAGCGATGTTTGTTCTACAGACAGAATTGTTCTACTACTAAATGGCACTATAGCAATCCCATCATTTAATCTTGTAATCACGCTGGATTAGAGGACTTTGCTAACAGTCCCCGCAGAATTAACTGTTAATCGCATCCTATCTGAAAGAAATAATGTTAAAGCGCGAAACGAAACCTTCTCAAAATTCTTAAATAATATCTAAGTATAAACACAGAAAGTGCCAAGTGTACTAAAAGTTCTTTTAAAAAAATCCTTACACGTGAAATTAAAACCCAACAGACTTCGGAATGTTGAAATTGAGGGAGGAGAGGGGGAGTCTAAGAAAGGAAATTCCTATTACAGTGGCACTGGTCCAAAGACAAGAGGAAAAACTGATCAAAGCAGTGAAGAAATTCAAACACAAAAACGATACTTGGCAATGAAGCAGCAAAATGTCTCTAACTTAAAGAATTCTTTTCGTTTCTAATGTAACACTTTTTCCAAGTTTGTTGCTATGGTTGAGTTGAAAGAATCTTCCGCCTTCCCCCCTCCCAAGTAAAATGGCCTTCTTCTATTTCTGATCCATCTTCTTGATTTTCTACTTCTAAGGCCCCAACAAGTTCTACGTGCAACATTACGATCAACAATGTGTTCATTAAGTATAGATAGAAGGCTACAGAGTCATGTTACTTCACCGCTGACTGCTATTCTGTTTCAGAACTTGGTTTCTCTCTCGTATTCCTCCCGTATTTCCCACATCGATTACAACTATCTTCGTACATTGGACAGCCATGTGGGTAACAACTATCGAAAGGCGGTAGCCATAGAAACTTCGAGCTCAAGACCACAGAACCTCAACAAAAAATAATATGCCCTATTTTGCCTTTGGTAAATAATGGAAGGTGATTTTGTGAACAGCTATTAAGATAAAATTAATTGTATGGGCGGTAACAGTATTATGGCTTACGCCCGTCCCGACAACAGCTATTTTTGGAAACAATTTGCGACATGTCATTTCCACACAATAAACGACAGTACTTCCTGCAATACATTTGAACACATGATACAAGGAGGGCGGATAGCCAAAAAACGAACCAACTTCAGGAAGGGTTCTTTTTCGGGCTTATTCAGTCAGAGTTTGAAAAAGAAAACACCTAAGACTTTTTTTTGGGGGGGGGTGGGGACTTGGGTTTTAGATGTGGGAGAAATAATTATAAATGTTTCTACTCCGGTCCTGTCATGCCATTTTATTTTGTAGTATTTCGTCAAACTTGGACAGTCTCGTCAGTCTAGATAAAGCTAACATATGTGTCCTTGGTGCGTGTAGTCCAATTTTCGATAAATTTCGTTACGGATTGCGGGTGTTCTGGAAGAGAATGTAACTGTGTCGGTTCCCAGTTTAAACTGTAGACCCTCGCTGCTAAAAAAAACAGGGGGGGGGGGTTAAATCGCACCAAATCTAAGAAAATTTATTTATTTATTATGCCCTATTAAAATTCCATTCTAGTTCATTTTTGATCATTAGTAAGACCTCCTGCCACGTGGTTTTATGGTAATAACAGGTTGATTGCCACTATATTGAACTTGTAATTATGAGTTATACATTATATTAACAAGGATTAGCTGATCAGCTATTAGCTTAAGTTTGTCCAGTCTTTCAACAAATTTCAATTGAAATTATTAGCCTTGTGGTCGGTTCGGCAATCTTGACTGACATTTTCCCCTGGTTTCCTGTTTCACTAGGTAATGCTGGGATGGTGCCTTGAATATGACAAGGAGAAATTTCTTCCCAAATCCTTCCCCGTGTTGCTGTTTAAATACCTTGCAAAAAAAAAACCTTTCACAGTATCTATTGTTTGTAGTTAAAATAATAAATCAAGCTGAATTCTCTCGCGTTTTACCGTGGAAATACAAAATCTGTTGGAGACAACATGTGTGGATTTCTTACTTTTTTTTTTACAAAATTATGATGAGCGTAAGTTTGCAACTACCCCTTGTTAATGACAATAGTTTCCATACCGCGGTGGAAATAAGCAGGATTGATGCAGTTTTGACTGAGGAGTCGTCATTCAGAAGTTTGCCTCGTTTGAAGATACCATCCCGAGATCCACCTGGTGTGAAATTAGTATAGTTTTCCCAGATTTGCAATATATCAAACATTATCATTTTTCTGCTACTACTGAAAATATAGAGCTCAAATAAGCCAGCCAAATAATAAACTTTATTGCCAGACATCCATGTATCTTAGCCATTATCCATTTCCCTAGAATATCAGAAACAAAAAAGGTAAAATGGGGGCTTTCTCCAAAACTTACAATTTTTCCATAAAATTTTGAGGCTTAACCTAGTCTCCATTTATCTGTATAACGAACATCAGTTTCCATTAATTTCGAATTTAAATAGCACCGTCCTTGGCACTACTAAATATAAATTTTATTTGATGACATTAAGTTCATTAAAAAGGATGCTATTACGTATTTCCTTCTCATAAAACAAAATGCAAAATTTCACTATAAGGGTCACTGAAATGGACCCGATCGTTTTAATTTTAATGTTACAGAAGTAAAAACTGTTGATATTGAATTTGAGTTTAGGAGTGAAGTTTATTTTAGTATATTAACTGGCTTGATCTTGCCCAGGATAGAACTTCATGGCGAACGCTACGGCGATGAACTTGTGAGTTCTGTAACCCATAAAGTAAGTAAGTAATTTAGCTTAAGACGACAATATAAGACTATTTGTTTATATTAAATTTCTTAGATTTTAGATTTCATTCCTCGATTTTTTATATATATTTTTTTAATTAAAAAAAGTTTGGCGCAACCATTTTTAGTTGTTTTTTTTTTGCTTGGTGAAATTTTTTTAGTTTGTCGAAAAAAAATTGTTTTCGAAAAAAAATAATCGATATAGTACTTTTCGAAAAAATGATGGCCATCTCTATTATTCAGTTCTAGTCTATTACAAAATGGAAAAATGTTATTTAATAGTTTGTATTGGAGTACTGACTGAAATCTCTCATACTTCCTTGCATTTCAATATCACAAAGATAAAGTGTTGTAAATTTTAGAAAGCAATATTATTCAAGACTTAGAATGATCCTCTAGTGTTGCCTAGAGACGAGACGAGACAGAGAAATGGCTATAGAGAACGAGACGAAACAAGAGCTCTCGTAATGCAAAGTATACATCTTTTCGAGACGAGACACACTCTGGGCAAGATGGTTTCGAGACGAGACAGCCTAAATTTCGACTCGTCGGCAACACGAAATGAAACTCGTGATTGCATTCTAACAATCTAAAATGTAATGAACGGTTTTGATTATTAAGCACTTCTGTGACGTACCCTCATTTCAGAAAACATTGAAAAAACAGAAATCACTGAAAAACAACAACTGAGTTTTAAAGTGAGCTCAACCCGAAAAAAATTAAGTTCAACATAAACTGATAATAAAATTATAGTTACATAATATTATGAATCCCACACACATACTGATCTGTATCAATCTGTATGACACTGTACTTAATTAATGGTATGTAGAATTGTTTTGGAATTACCAGTAGACAAAAGTAATAGCAAAGATAACGAAAATACGTATTCACATTTCCTTTGTGGAATAAACCTTGGCCTATATTTACAGAGAAATATCTTTAAGTAAAATATAATTTATTGTAGTATAATTATTGTACGCAAGGTCTTATTTCTCTCTGCTTTATGACTTCATTTAAAACGTCACATTACAATATTTGAGAGTTATTTCGCTCACCGAACGCCAAAGCGAGACTTGCATCGCATTTTAAGCCTTTTACGAATCCGTCTCTCACAGTCGAATCGTGAAAATCACTGAATTCACCTAAGTATTTCGAACGAGCGCAGATTCGATAATGCACACGTCAATCATCTTTACAGACATTTTCCAGAAGTTCTGTTTCTCACCGAGGCGGATAACTCAATATGTCCCGAGTAATAGGCCAATACGGGTTACCAGACTAGAACGGCAATAGCCCTGAGGATATTCCTCAGGAAAAAAGGCAAGCAAATAATAATATAATAACAATAATGCGAGGGTGGATAAAAAAGTAATGCCTTCCTCGCTATAATTTTGTTTATTACAGCTACTGAACTATCTATGCATTATATTATATAATAGATGTAACCTTACTCTACTAATGTAGTCTTTTCTTTTTCAGATTTAATTATTAGTACCATGGATCTGAAGAAATAGTCGTAATTGAATTTCTGGTAAAAGAAGGTTGTCCATCTAAGGAAATCCTTAATCGCTTGAAAAATGGGGATGCTGTAATGGACATCAGCAATGTGCGGCGTTGGGTGAAGAAGTTTAGAAACGGAGAAACAGAAATTGCAGATAAACCGAGAAGCAGCCGACCGACATAATCACAGATGCAAATCGAGAACGTGCTGATGAACTGATTCGAGGAGACAGGCGCACTGCAGTTCAGACTGTTGCTCGTATGGCTCTGCCCAAGGAATAATTCCTGACTTGGGATATCACAAAGTTTGTGCTAAGTGGGTTTCCAAGCTGTTTCCTACCTGTTGATATAATCTGAGGAGGCGAGTGGAAATTTGTGAATAATTTTTCCAAAATGGTTTTGATGCCTGGCTTCGACGATGGCGTAAATGTGTTCAAAATCAAAGACTACGTTGAACGGTAGTTTTCTGTAGAGGACAGCTCATCTGTGATATATTTTGCTGTTATATATTCATTAATACATTTTTTATGCCACAGGAGGCATTACTTTTTGATCCACCCTCGTAATAAAATAATGCTTAATTAACGTGAGTAAACCGCACGATTTAATATAATTGACCTTAAACATCGTAATTTTGAAAATTTCAAGTAAAGATGGTGACAAATGAAAATGACAAATTTAAAATATTATATTGCTTTTTTCTACTAATTTTATGAGCTACAATTCGTTAAACTGAAGATTTTTTTTTCTTTCTAAATAATGCTTCATATACAACAAATACAATTATGAAAGATGTATGACGGCAATTTTGAACAGTATAATCATACTTACTACACATTCTCCCGATATTTTGCTGCAATCTCATTTTTTGAACAAACCATCTGTTTACTATGAACCCAACGTAACTAATATTGAGTTAGTTAAATAAAGGTTATTATTTCTAAGACAATTCCAGTAGAATAATAAATAATTTCAGAAGGTTCATATTAGACCTAATTTTGACTTTCTAGTATCTTCCGTTTAGTCACAACTTTGATCTGAAATAGTTAAAATTTCGACCTTCAGGAATATTTCTGAAATAGAGCATTTTAGATCTAACGTTCTATTTGCGACGGGCACAAGCCATAGTGCTGTTACCGCCTATAAAATTCATTTTATCTTAAGTTTATTATAACCTCTTTTTTTTTCGATATGCAGACAACTTCAGGAAATACCCGTAGTGACGGTAAACATTTTAGGACTTATCAATAAAAAATACCATGGGTCGAAAACCCGCGTAGTTTTCAAGATATAGAGCTCCATGCAACTTCGAGCCTGAAATCGATCCATCCAATCGAGTCCGAAATAAAACTGATATTTTCAGAAAATCATACACGGTTAAAAGTATGTCTGAAGTTGATTTATATAAACACGATAGCTATTACAAGCTAACATGTGATGTTATGCAGTTCAGTGTTGCCAAAGTGCTATAAAGTTTAATACTATTTCACATAGCAGTATCTCGGTTTACTGAATATCTGGTAGTGAGTGATATGCGACACTGCAAAGCACCGAATTCAGTGTTGCGAACTATGAAAAATACAGGGGGTGTATATAATGTTCAAAATTATATTATTTACAGTTTGTAATATTGCATTCTGTCTCTCACATATAATATTTATCATCACAAGGCAGTACCAAATTGAACTAACGTACGGTACTGCTATTTGAAAACTTAATATCAGGTGCGTGGTTGGCAACACTATGAATACAAGGACATTCATACAGCCACCTTTTACTTCAGAGAATTTCTGGTAATCCCCTACTTTCTTTGCGGAATCCGATTCGTACCCGTTGCAGTTTTCGAATATACATATTTGGATAGAACAGGTTTGAATTCTTTGAAGGTACCATGTCGCCTCAGTTCTACTATTAATCTCATTAGAAATATCAAGCTCAAAAGTTCATTTTCCCACGCTTTCCGCAGAATATTATAGCACCGGAACGGAGCATTTGTGCACCCTACACCACAGTCTGTATTTTTTTGTCAGGAATCTCTTGAGGAGGGTTGTCGGTGTTATTTTGCACCACAATTTATTCTATTGATACAAATTGATTTCCAAGAACATACTTCAATATATAGTTTATAATTCTTTCTAGAAATATTCATTGTATTATTGTTGTGAAAAGTCTATTTTGGACTCGAAGTTGGATCTCCTGTATCTAGATTTATAACGAAGTGGCTTTCGACTTATGGTATATGCAATTCTTGTTTATGAGAACGGGCCCCTAAAATATCTAGCATAATGAAAAACCCTGCCGCTATAATTCCCTATTTGTTTCATTAGCGACACTCGTGCCCTTGTACAGAAAATAGTGCCCTGGTGGGTACCACATTCTGCATTAGATAGATACAAACTTTCAAAAAGTGCACCACTGACTGGAGGATGCCCTAACCGAGGGACCTCAAAAACCTATTT
>JAGDQP010035293.1:0-19664 GCA_022664845.1 Lepisma saccharinum
TCTACGTCAGTACCTCTCCCCCATTTTCTTCCTTAAAGACATCAAGCAGAACAACCATGAATCCAATCCTTTATCCACAAAAGTGCATGCAATTTCTCCAAGTACTCATCATTTCTAATTATTTCTATATATGTACACAAAAAGTTTGACAGTGTAATGCTATTATTGCAATGTATCTCTAAAAATGTTTCATAAATGTCCTTACAAGTACAGTAAAGTTTCCCTACACAATTTCTCCTTTAGATTCCTTACAAATGTCAATGCAGTTGTGTTGAGCTGTGTCCATAGGAGTATAATTATAGCATGCTATACATGTTAATGGCAATACCAATTTCCAATGGTTTATACTGCTTATTATACAATCACGACTAACTAACTTTTTAGTACAACTTTCACATACCATCATTATGTAGTTTCATCAGCACATAGGTTCGAGTCCTTTTGTTGACCATCTTTATAGAATTTGTTCACTAATCACAATGTGCTGTCTCATTATCAGTTGTTCAATAAAATATAAACAAAGACAATTGTTTTAAAGTACATTTGCACAACTCAAATATCATAAATGTTCCATGAATAACGTATTTCTTTAAGTCATGCGCGTTCACAGCAATATACATCCTTAGATAGGTTCAATAAATATTTTATCTAGCACAAACAACAACGAGTTTTCAAAACTTTTGTTATATTTTCTTAATCTACTCATCAACATATATCTTTATACCAACTTTCAGGTTTCTATCTTAAACGGTATGGAAAATGGTTCTTCCATCCGCCATATTTGTTTAAAGATGGCAACTTTTCCAAAAAATATTACATTTTCGTAATCTACTTGTCAAACTGTCATTGTACCAAATTTCAGGATTCTATCTTAAACGGTATAAAAAATGGTTCTTTCGCCCGCCATATTTGTTTTAAAATGGCGACTTCTACAAAAACTTCTTACATTTTCGTAATTCTTTTGTACTGATCAACGTTTCTACCAAGTTTAAAGTTTCTATACTTAGCCGTTTAGGCTGCGTATTCCTTCAAAAAATAATTTCGGCGGCCATATTTGTTTAAAGATGGCGACTTTTGTACAATTTTCTCGTATGTCTGTAATTCTTTTCCAATAGTCAACGTTTCTACCAAGTTTCAAGTTTTTAGTTCTAGTCGTTTAGGCTGTGTATCCCTTCAAATCATTTCGGCGGCCATATTTGTTTTAAAGATGGTGACTTTGTACAATTTTCTAATATGTTTGTAATTCTTTTGCAGTAGTCAACGTTACTACCAAATTTCAAGTTTCTAGTTCTAGCCGGTTAGGCTCTGTATTCTATCAAAAAATCATTTCGGCGGCCATATTTGTTTTAAAGATGGTTACTTTTGTACGATTTTCTCATATGTTTGTAATTCTTTTGCAGTAATCATCGTTTCTACCACGATTCAAGTTTCTAGGTCTAGTCACTTAGGCTCTGTATTCTATCAAAAAATCATTTCCACGACCATATTTGTTTAAAATGGCGACTTATAAAAACTTTTCTTAAATTTCTTCAATCTAATAATGACAATACGTCTTCATATAAAATTTCAGTTCTGTAGCTCAAACGACGTGCAAAATAAATTTTATGTCGGCCATATTAGTTATAAAATGGCGGCTTTTTAAAAATCAAAGGCAAAACCACAATAAGTACATTTCCTAGCTTCAAAACCAGTATATACAACATTCACGTTTCGTCATGAGGTTTACGTCCTGCATTCAAACCTTTTCAAATTTACCCACGCTTTCGGAAGGTTTTCAGTTCGAGTTTAGTCAAATTGTATTTTATTCAGTAAAATCACATGTTCTTTTATCTCATTTTCTGTATATCTCAACGATATTCAATAATTTTGCTCATGTATGCTATCTTTCTGTAATTTACCAACGCTTTCGGCAGCTTTTAGTACTATTTCCGTCAATATTACATTTTATTCAATACAATACGATCTTGTTTCTGTGTTAGTTCTTGTATATCTGAATACCAACTTATATTCAACATTTGTACAATTTACCAGCGCTTTCGGGAGCTTTTCTATGCAAATTTAATCAAATTACATTTTATTCGGTACAATAGGTTCTTGTTTCTATGTCAGTTCTTGTATATGTCAATACCAAGTTATATTCAACATTTGTGCAATTTATCAGCGCTTTCGGGAGCTTTTCTATGCAAATTTAATCAAATTACATTTTATTCAGTACAATCAGTGTTTATATTTCTGTGTCAGTTCTTGTGTATGTCAACACTAAGTTATATTCAACATTTGTGCAATTTATCAGAGCTTTCCTAGCTTCAGAAACCAGTATATTACACATTTGTTTCAATAAGATACAACAAACGGTCTAGTAAACGTCCAAATGTGTGTTAGTTCAATATATAATTATGTCATAAGGCGCCATTCTTCCATCAGCATTATTCCTAAAACAAACAACTAAAGTCTTCACATATGTATTTATCAGTCAGCATTAGTCAAATGTTTCAATACCCGTCCAAGTATTATCTTCAGTAACCATCACCCCTATACCACAACAACCTTAATATTAAACTTTAACCATTGGATCTGCCACAAGCCAACAAAATCT
Organism: Lepisma saccharinum; assembly: GCA_022664845.1. NCBI lineage: Eukaryota > Metazoa > Arthropoda > Insecta > Zygentoma > Lepismatidae > Lepisma > Lepisma saccharinum. The sequence continues at coordinate 2,597 of JAGDQP010035293.1, forward strand.
AACAATTGCAGCAACTTAAACTTTAAACAATGGATCTATCACAAGGTAACAAAATCTGACACTTGGAGCAACTTAAACTTTAAACAGTGGATCTGCCGCAATGTAATAAACTCTAACACTTGGAGCAACTTAAACTTTAAGTAGTGGATCTGCCACAAGGTAACAAACTCTAACACTTGGAGCAACTTAAACTTTAAGCAGTGGATCTGCCACAAGGTAACAAACTCTGACACTTGGAGCAACTTAAACTTTAAACAGTGGATCTGCCGCAATGTAATACACTCTGACACTTGGAGCAACTTAAACTTTAAACAGTGGATCTGCCGCAATGTAATACACTCTGACACTTGGAGCAACTTAAACTTTAAGCAGTGGATCTGCCACAAGGTAACAAACTCTGACACTTGGAGCAAGTTAAACTTTAACCATTGGATCTGCCGCAATATCATTCTTTTCTTTCAACGCAAGTCAGCAAACAGTTAAATTCATGCCAGTTAGTTAATTGTTAATCAAACTAATGTAATTACTAAATATATTTATTTGTGTGTCATATTCAAAGGTACTTGAAGTTTCTTGCATTCATATCAATGATCGACAATAATAATTTTATTTCTTATTTCGTTTTCATAAAAAATCATTCCCACCCTTTCTGCTTTTTTTCTTCTTCAACTAAATTAATTTCTTTGCGCCTGTAGGTATCTCGTCGAAGACAACGCATTTTTTTTTCTCAAAACTAATTAATCTTTATGTGTTTTCTTTCTCTTCGTTCAAGGAAAGGGGAAAACATGGCTTGCGGCATTCCATTATACATTTTTCTGTGCCTAGCCGGGGAAAGGGGTAAGACGCAAGAGTTGTGAGTAGCAAAAACAATTAGTGAGCTGTCAATCCACGGAGTACGTTTGTCTGTCGTCTATAGAATTCAAACATTAACCAATTAAAATATGCAAATGTGGAGTGCGAGGATTCGTTTATACTACTAGACTGTTTACTTTCTATATGCTGATAAATAATTTTAGGCGCATTTCGAAAGTATCACCACAGAGAACCATGGTATCTGTGGTATCACCAGTACAGTAATTCAAACTGTCGAAAATAAATTTTAAATCAAATTGCTGGTTTAATTTCGAATAATTTTATCAAATTAGTGCATCAATAAGAGTATTGACCAACAATAAGGTCAAGTTCATAGTTTAACAGCCTTTCTATAATCAAAGGGTATTGTAATCTTTGCACCGAAACTTCCGGATCCCACTCTTCTAGCTTATATCAAGTGTAGTCTGATTTTTGTAACGAACGTTTATAAAGTTTACTCTTGTAGACTGTTTGATACGAAAGCTATGATACTTATTGTTCGTTCTTTTCCCAAAATATTTATGTTAAATAATGTGTGGGCGCGAGATACGCTACAAGTTCATGAAATTATTTTTATAATTCATATTCTGTTTATATATAAGGTAAAGTTTACTTCGTTGAAGTTTTACTTTTATATCTAAAAAAAAAAAAAAAAAAGATTTACATTTATGGGCTACACAAGCAACTGTGGCCTAATCCTTTCGGAGGGATTGCGTCTCTCGTCGATCACCCTTTCGTGGAAGATAGCGGTCAGCCCCTTTATCTAAGTATCAAATCACATTCTTCTGATCAAACTAAGAGAAATATTAAAAGTTCTAATTATGCGATACGTGATTGTGGATTTTCTAAAACTGATCGTAGATACTTTGACTATCTATTTCTGTTTGATATGTGCCATTTTTTTTTTCAGTGTAACCGCACATCAAAGAAGCAAGTTTGAGTGAAGCAGGGCAAAACGGTACCATACAAAACCTATGTATTTGTATGTGTTTTAGATCTGCTTCACTCTGCTCAACTGGTGTGCTCGCTACCGTTTAATTGTGTGGGTTTTGTATGACACCGCTGTGCTCTGCTTCCTGGTTTAGTGTGCGGCTACCCTTATTTTTCCTGAAGAAAGCTTAGGATAAAGTATGTATACACGAACGTCATTTATATTCGATTAAATTCAGTAGCAATTCAAGTTGATTAGTTGCTGCAATCGCTTCAGTAATACAGTTCTTGGAAGAACGCGCTACTCTTTATTTCCAGGTCCTGAAATTTTGAAGTTAATCGTGCTGTATTGATATAAGACGTTAATCAGGATACAGCTTCATTTTGTGTTTATACTGTGTAACTTTATTAACTAAAAGATTAACAACACAAGTATTGTTTTTGTATTATGCAGAATGGACCAGGATGGAACACTGGAGATCAGTTACGATGAGTGGCGAGACTACTTATTGTACGCTCCTATCTCTGACGTACGGGAACTCCTCAACTTCTGGAGGCATTCCACGGTAAGTACATCCCACTACCTAATTGTTGCATAAAGTGCTGAAGTTTGACCGAAATGCGACGGAGTGTAGTTACGGCATAATTTAAATCTAGCCTCGAGAGTACCGGCATAAATTCCTGAAGGGACGGACGCAGTCTGGAAAGTGTTTTTGAAATATATTTTGGCAATAGGTTTAATAAGAACTGTTAGTAGAATCGTGATTTTGTGTTCTTGTCCTGACAGTTTATATTAACAATACAATATGTTTCTTTTTTTAAAATAATAATTCACCACTAGCGACCATTGTTATCATGCTCTTAAATCACAATCCTGCAAGTTAAAAGTAATCCTGCATTGGTTATACTTTTTGCTGTTGTAAAATTAAATAAAAATGTATTTTTATAAAGGTTTATAATTTAACCGTGCCACCTAAAATATTTTTCCAACTTCAGCACTGGTTGAATATAAACGTATTAGTTACGTTGAGAGCTCGTCTCGTGTGTTGCAAAGTAGGGTTCAGTTATAAAGTGCCGAAGAAGTGTAATTTCAAGGTAGTCTGAAGTGTGCAGACTGCCGATTAGCGTAGTACGCTCATCTCTTACCTACGCGAGATGTAACGCGGAAAACTAGAGAGTGGGTGTGGATAAATCTGCCAGAGAAAAATCATGATATTAAGAACACAAGCTAAGAATGTAATGACAGCTAGAAGAGAAGGCATTGGTCATCTCATTATAAAAGATCGAATGTGAACAAATTCAAGAAAGCCAAAGAAACTTTAAATGCTTGACGCGCTTCGGCCATAGGTGCCTAACCAGTCTATAAAAAGTAATAAACGAAAGAAAATAAGTAGACCTGGAAGAAGTCGTGATCTTTTATATTGGTACAAAGTACTAATCTAAACTAAACCATATGCCGTACATGAGGATTTAAAATTGTGATTTTTTTTTTTTTTTTTTTTTTTTTTTAATAGTCCTATGAAAGGAACGTTATCACATTCCAGTATGAGGTGTTCCAATACGACTGCTGCATTCAAGAATGCAGTACAGCCATCTTAATATCCGGTTATATGATGAGATCATATACAAACTGGGACTTTGCAGTGATGTGCAACTTAATTTTCTTTGTGAATGGATGATTGCGTTTCAGGTAAATAATTTGGTAAACGTCCTTGACCTTAAGGTTCTGAAGTCGTTTGCAGTTCTCCATGTAGAAACAGTTGTTTACGGATTTTAGAATGAGTAATATACCTATATTAATGGGTTGGAGATAATCGCTTTCAGGTTGTTACGGATGATATAATTTTAATATGGAGAAGAGGCCTTTCGTTCTTATTTATTATTATTATTTTCAGAGAGTGAAAAATTAGATTAATCTACTTTTAATTGTCTTATCCATTGAGCACGTAGCTAGCTTCTAAGGATGGGAGAAACTATTGAGTTCCGAACACACTCATGTTTAAATCCAAGGCTGAGTGTGCGTTTCCAGATCATCAAGGTATGACACAAAAGCGACCTTCCCCCTCTCTATCATGCCTCCACGATTGTCCCGTTCATAGCCTTTTCTCCTCCATAATTTTAAAGAAAATCGTATCCATCTCTTGAACACGTTATTTTGCACATCTAATTCTTTCATTTTTCTCATTTATAGCTCAATTTAAAGCTTATAGATAGTTGATTCCAAGTGTGTAAAGTTAAAAAATGCAGTACAAAAGTTTCATAGTATCAACATGAATCTGCTTGCTCCATTAAGCCATTAGGCACAATTCTAACAATTATTTTAAGTACCGTAAACTGAGGTGACTTGAGCCCTGGGGGGGGGGGGGTGTGTGTGTAATGAGCACAAAAGAAAAAAAGTTCCTCTAATTTTTTCACACGTAAAAATGTATTGTAATTGCAATGTAAGGATATTAAATTCAAGCTTGTTTTATACTCTGTTCAAATATACGCTCGTATTTTTAGAATGGTCCTCTTCAGGGAAGTACAAAAAATAATAACCTAAATTTAAGAAGAAAACAACGAGAAAAATAAACAGTCGAAAATTCTGCCTGTTGGGGTTACATAAATCATCTTGAGAGTTATATTTCCTAATACATTAGTTAATTACGCTTCATTTAAGAAGTATTGAAAGCCTCTTTTATATATCATGTTTTTAAAAGTGCTTTTGTGCAGGGCTCATTTCACCCCTTGTATTTTGTTCATTTTTCGGACTGACTTGAATCCAAAGTCAAATTAAAGAGTTTTAGTACCCAGTGAAAGGCATCATAGAGAAAATAGCCCCACCAACAATCTCAAATTCTAGGGGGGTGTGCTCAGTAAAAGAAATGGGGAAAAAATATTATGCAGTGTAGACACGGTCAGACATTACCCTACTAATGTATTATATGTTTGCTGAAGTAAAGAACATTTTAATGATAAATAGGAATATTTTGTTTTATAGCTATGTAATTACTTCTTTACTCAACAAATCTTTTCATACTAACGCAGTTCAATTCACTGCTAACTAAATCAAAACTTCTCAAACAGTGTGGACACAAACATTTATATAGCCATAAATATACTTAGAAATAACTATTTTTTTTTACTTATGGTGCAATTTGGAAAGTTTTATTTATTTTTTTCTTATGTGATCACTTCATATTGTGTGGAGAAGAACAGCTGTTTTGTTACTTTGTATTATATTTCATTTTCGACGAATTCAAATACATTTTGGCGTAATTTTTTACATTCTTTTCTGTAGTTCACAATGGTTCGTGGTGGCCTCAGATCTTGCAACGTTAATTTAACTCATTTCTCGACGTCATACAATGATGAAATTTTGCACAGCGACGTCTTTCAACAATGCAAAATTATGAAACTTCTATCAAAATTAAAAGAAAAGAACAAGTTTTTTTTTAATTCACCCCAAATACCACATTAAAGCAAGTTATTGCCATTGGTTTGCATGCTAAAATCATAGGTGGGCTCATGTGACCCGACCCCTGGGGTGACTTGATTCACCCTTGTACAAATTTTTAATTTTGTTTAATAGGATTTTAAAGAAAAAAAAAATATTTATACCTTTCAAAGGAAGATCTTGCCATGTATCTTCTCTAAAAATATATTGAACGTTAGATGAAGTACACATACTTGATCGCAATTTTGGGCTACAGTCACATCAGTTTACGGTGGCTCAAAACAACCCATGCTCTTGATAATTAGATTATTTACGATTTCGGAATGGCGATGTAAATTGATGAATGCTGCTTCGTCGTCCTTTAACAGTGAATGTGAACAAAGTGAAATATCCTGAAGTCTCTTTAAAAATGAATGAAGCTTGTTCCAAAAGATTTGTCTTAGTTTGTTCACTCAGGAGGACCTCAAGTGGATTGGTATTCGCAAGAATCATAGCAGAAAGATTCCTTTCTTTACATTATCTGTTAAAACTCAAAGTATGTTTTATGATGTGATGTAATAGATTTTTATAGTTCTTAGCGTAATCCGTAATGTGATAGAGATTTGTTTGCAAAAGTTCAGTCACGATTTCATTTGCATGCATTTCGCGCTCTTGGCAGCCTTTTCCGCTCGATGGCAGCCTACCTCATCAATGCAGTTATGTTGTTGCCAACTCAGAATATTCTCAACTGCACCTAGTAACCTTTATTTTCATTTGCGTGTCATACTGTTCATTTTTTTAGTTGAGAGGTGTAATATAATTTCAAGACGTGAAAAAGCAGATATAGAAGAACGTTCCGGTGATATGAAAAGCGATTGTGACGTGCGTAAATACTAACTGCTTTTTTAATTGCCAGAAGATACATACATACTTGTATGCGTAATTTTTACGGCAAACTTATGCTTGTATGCAGAAAATAGGTTTATGGGAATAAAACTACAGTACACTTTAAATATAGCTAATGATGAGAAGGCATTTTCTATTGGATTTCATCACTTATGTAATAGAACAAAAATAAGTTTTTATTTTGCTTGTAGCCTTAATCTTGTAACAGTTTGGAACAGAATAATCTCTTTTATCTTTGTAATTAAAGAAAAGTATTGTGTGAACGTCAACATTTATATAATTGTATATTATAATATTAATTCTGAGGTGACTCATCTGAAACAACTAAAACTTCTTAATTCCTTTCTGTAATAACGAATTTTCTATTGCCGTGAGAGAGAGAGAAAAAAAGAGAGACAGGGAGATTACGTTTGAGCAGGAACTACTTTTTTCGAGCGTATCGTTCCGTAACATCGATTTAACGATGTTTTTAAAGGTTGTGTGCAAAAATCCGTTATCTGAAAACTATAAAGAATTGAAGATACGTACATCCACGGTCAAAATATAAGTGCCAAGAGTCTCCATTTTCTTTGCGAGGAGCAAAATTTATATTTTGGAGAGTGGCGCAGATAGAATTAAAAAATATCAAATTAACTAATCCAGAGTTTCAAGATTGTCGTTTTTGGTGAGAACTTTGAAGCCCTAGGCTTCTAGGTCATAATTTCGTGGTTAGAAGAAATAATTTAAAAATCTTAAGTATTGCGTTTTATAGTATTTACATTGTATTTTTTTTTTTAAATTTGCTATATTTTTTATTTGTGCGATATTTTTAGAAATTAAAGAAGTGTTGTGAGTAACAAGGTCTCTTAAAAAGCGTCTTTCGGTTTGTTTTAAGTATAAAATGATGAGTGTATCACAAACAGTGACCGTGAAACGTACTTAAATTAGGAATTCATAACTTATTCTTAGACAGAGGACAGAACCAATTGGTTATGGCAGTGCGTCGTTGCAACACTTTTTTTTTACGTCGTGGGATCCTCTACCGTATGTTATATTCTGCTATATTGGAAGAAAAAGTTTAGCCGCACCCCCCCCCCCAAAAAAAAGCGAGTTGGAGTGGAGCAAAGCGAAGGAGAGTGAAACGAGATTCGATTTCCTCTGAAGATTGAAAATTGCAAAATCGCGCGTTGTGAAGATTGAAAATTGCAAAATCGCGAGTACTGTAGGGGGTCTACTTGAGATAAGAAATAGCGAACTTGAGTCATGAAAGTTCGGGAAATAATAACCGGGCACGCTATGCTGACTACACACATATTCAACAATGGCTACTTTCAATGGGCTGTCGCACCAATGGGCTACAATGGCTACTTTCAATGGGTTGTTGCACCACGGTGTTTAGCTGAATATATTTACTAAAATAACTCTGAATTGCAGCTAAAAGAGAAAGATTTGAAATACAAAGTTTGATCTTTCTGAAGATAAAAGGGCAGTGGCAATCTACAATCATAAATCTTTTATTACGTAAGCCATAAAATAACTAACTGAATGGATCTCAGTTACCAAGATTTCACGCATGATATGAACGGTTAACACAATACGTGTGATAAGTTTCTTACACAGTCAGATTAAAACGTTTGCTATTATTTATATTCTACAGTTCACTCACGATTGCGTAAACTGTCAGTCAATTTCTCTACAACAATAAAGATAGAATGTCCAGGCGCGCGTCCACAGTTTCTGTATGTATTCCCCGTAGAACGCAATGTTCTTCTGGTAGGTAGGACGTTCTATCATTAATAGATAAATGGTTGATTTTTATTTCTTACTTTTATTGTTTTATGTATGAGCCAAACAGGTAGGCTTAAGCTCGGCATATCTTGAAGGATGACGAACCTTGACGAGCGCTCTTTAGAACTCAAGGCAAGAGAAGATATTTATAGTAACACTTTGTACAGTACATGTATTGTGTTGGCACCATAGCTCAGAAAGAATAGCTTGTGTAGCTAGCAGCTCAAGTGTTACTCTTTCTGTAAGTAAACAGCTTCATTTCGATAGGATGATACCATTGGTCGAATTAATTACATATTATAAGGATACCGTTTAATACATATATATTGTAAAGCAGATTCACCAAATGCCCTTCTTTTAAAGGACATATCGTACCAAGTGAAGTTTAAAAAAAATGCACTTTCAAAAGATAGGAGCTAAAAATGACAGAGACCGGAAAACTAAATAAGAATGGAGCATGCAGGACCTCGACAAGGAATTTGTCAGTAAATAGAAACATAGGGCCTATTTTCGGGTCTAGGTCAGAAACCCCAAAAGTAAAAACGGTCAGAACCCCTCCCCACAAACTGTCAGAATCCCCACAAAACCCCCAAACACCCAAATGGTTAGAATCCCCAAGGGTCAGATACCCCAAAACTAAAAACTGTCAGAACGCCCACACAAACTGTAAGAATCCCCAATTGCGAAAACGGTCAGAACCCCCCACAATTGTCAGAACCCGCACACAAACGGTCAGAAACTCCAAATGCGAAAACTGTCAGAACCCCCACACAAACAGTCAGAATCCCCACGCGCATAAACAGTCAACACTTCCACACAAACGGTCAGAAAACCCAAACTTGAAGACGGTCAGAAACCCCACACGAACAGTCAGATTCCCCACGCAAGCTGTCAGAAACCACACACGAGCGGTCATAATCCCCAAATGCGAAAACGCTCAGAACCCTCTGACCAGAATGCCACAGGAAACAACAATGATAGCTTACAGGAGACCCCACAATCTGAGACGGATGCTAAGGAAACCTCTCAGGTGAGAACCCAGAGAAACAGATACCAAAAATATTAGAACTAACCGCCCCCCCTTCCCCCCAAAAAAACAAAATGAACTACACACACATAATTGGGAAGCATTGAATGGAATTATTCCAATTTATAACAGAGTCTACTCAGGACTGAACCTACAAACAAAACAAGGAAACAAAAATCTAAGACCGAATGAAAAAATCGCCGGGCCGGTACCGAAAAAAACTGTCAGTAACACATGGCAGCATACCTCCACACAAAAAATAAAATTACAGGACCCTTCTAAAAGAAAAACACCAACCACCAATGATATTACAGAATAATAATAATAAAACCGACGACATAACCACCAAGACTGCCTTACACAAACTAACGGCAATCACAGCAATATGGAACGACTGACCGAAATCAAATTACCAAAACAGAAAGCTTTTACGAACATTACAAAAATAATTATTATGAATAAGTTATTATAAAAATAATAACACAACCTCTGCCTGAACGATATACAGGTCTACACGACCAGAGGCCAAAATAACAATGCAAAAGCAACCATACGGGAATAGGAACCTAATAATATTGTTAATAATAATAATAACCAAAGAAACAGAACGAACTCAGAACCTTCCAAATACTACCCAGTTTTGGGACCCCTCTGAAGGAGAAAATTATATTGGGAAACAATAGAACCGAAGCCAGGGAACGGAATGAGCCCTATTAATGACAAATTAACCGATAACATTAATAACAATAATAGATAGAAACATTTTCAAACAATATTAAAAAAAAGCCCAATCTCATTTATGACCCGCATGATTACAGGGCCCTTATAACAGAGAGTGCCGCATACAATTGAAAATGGAAAATAAACAACCTTTTCGGATCCCGGCACAGCCGAACGACTGATACATACAGAGAGGAAATATAAGGCATGTCTAAAAACTCACAGGAAGGAATAGAAAAGGGAGATAAACATGGAAGGAAAAGAATAAGAGGAAAGATAGGAGGGTAAAACTACTCAAAAGAGAGACCCTACAACTTATGAATATTTAATAGCAAGTGTGTAAGGAAGGACCGGGCTCCGGGCTTTACATTAACCATAAAACAGGTTGTGTGGGGTTTCTGACCATGTGTGTGGAGTTTCTGACCGTGTGGTGGGCGTTCTGACCATTTGTGTGGGGTTTCTGACCGTCTGTGTGCGGGATCTGACTGCTCGTATGGGGTTTCTGACCGTCTTGAAGTTTGGGTTCTCTGACCAGGAGTGTGGGGTTCTGACAATTATGGGGAGTTCTGACCGTTTTCGCATTTGGGGATTCTGACCGTTTTTAGTCTTAGGGTTTCTGACCGTTGGGGTTTTTGGCGGTTTTGTGGGGATTCTGACCGTTCCTGTGGGAGTTCTGACTGTTTTTTCTTTTGGGGTTCTGACCTAACCCCTTCTTTCCGCGTGATTTTTATTTCAAGAGATCAGATCCAGTAGATAACAGTGGTCGTTTGGTTCGGATCCCACTTTACTAAAGCTGTAGCTTCCGTGCTTAGCTTATACGCTCATTTGAGACTTTAATTATAATTAAAATGAAATTGTGGCAGCCTTGAAAGATAGCTGCTTGTCTCGTCTATATACATAATGAAAGATGTTCACGCTGCGTAGTATCGTAAATTTGATCATTAATTTATGAATGTTTTTATTCCCTTCCTTTTCATGTCTGCGTCTGGTAAGGCTGAATATATTGTATATTCAACTTAAACTAGTCTAAATATTAAAATGGAAGGGGAAAATATTGTCTACTACTCTTTAACCAAGACTGACAAAAATAATTAGTGAATTCTTCCAGAATCTCTTGGAATTCTTGTAGTAATATAACCTGGATATAATTTTAAATTGTTGTATGGAAACACTGGATAGTATGACCGAATTCTCGGGAAATGACGTTTTTTGGCAATGACGTCATCGATTGCGTTCTTTGACCCTAATGTGTGACGAAATGTGAAGTCAAATACGGTCTGCCTCCCGTAATACTTGGAAAATCCGCTAGATGGCAGAAGCTCAATCTTTTGTGGTAAGTGGCGCTTCAATGAATGGTCTTTGAATACATCTTGTATGTATGTGCCACCATGTGGATTGTTGAAGAACTACGTGCTAATAGTACGACATACAGTGTCTGGCTGCTAGCATATTTATCAGTGTTACCCCGATGCGGAACATTTGTTTTCAAGTAAATCCAGATATACGTGCTGAGAGGGAAGACAATTTTCTCTCATTAATCATGCTGTAGGGGTAATATGAAAATATTCCGCTCAGTTCTTCTGGAGGTTCCAGGCAAATTTAAATTCTTGAACATGTTTTAATATCACATCAGTGTACTGGTAGTTGCTATGGCAGTACGCGCTCGACAGCCTTTCGACTTAATTGGGCGGCACATCTCATAGCCTGCTACTTCTTTACTCAAGTACCTCCGCAATTGTCCTGACCGGGAATCGAACCCGATTCGCTCGTATTGAAAGCGAACGGTTTTTTTTCATTCCGTTTATGACGTCAGCGCCACTGCTAAAGATTGAAGAATTCAGGGATGAAATCATTGGAAGCGCGTTACAAAGATCCATTAGAATGTAGTATTTTTGATACTTCAGAATTCAGATCATTCGTTACTTATGAACTCTGGACTGAATCTTGTCGTCTTCAGCGGAGAAATGATGATTTTCCTGTACCTACAAGCGAGGAGCCTTTTGTAGAGTGATACATACAATGGAAGCTTGGTAACAGTACAGAACACAGAATACATTTTTTGCATTCTGAGTTTCTTGGATTTGGAAACAAGAACATTAAGAACGTGGTCACTTATGTGTGTGTGTGGCCATTTTAATAGTGGTTTCCTTTTACATAATTTAATTAAAAAGTCCTTATTATTGGAGAATTTGTTGGAAAATAATTACAATTATGATTTGAGAAACAGCGTCCGAACTTCCAAGAGATCTCAATCCCGGTCATGGCGTTGCTCATCACACAAATAAGACAGTTGTATGGATTGTGAAATGATTTGAATATATCAATTATATGCAGTATTATTTTGACACATTGCTTGGGAAGAATGAAGGGCTGTCGAAGTCAGTCTCTCTGTACAAGAGCGTAATAGATCATACGTAATATACGCCCAACCAAAGTTAGTGAAAAAGTTACTTTATGAGAGTTTAATACCAATATATTAAGTCACTAATTTATTTGATGAAGTTGTAATTTAGCTTCGATAAATGCTTATTCATGTAATTCCGTTGACAGGAATTGAGGTATCGTCCGCAAAGGATTGTGTTCATAAATTACAAAGATCGGCACATCTGGTCCTCCTAACACAATTTCTCGAGGAACCGCATACTTTACATTTGTGAAAGTACTAATACACAGAGATGAACAATTTCCGGTGGTCCTCAAGAGCCACCGGCCTACAATTGAAGCTATTCCTTTGTACCTTTTAAAAATTATTTCTAATTCCACAATTGATTTATCTTGTTCCGAGCTTTTCCCAGATCATTTATTATCAGGAAGTTCTCCTACATAATTACAGGAGTTTTATATGAGGACAGCCTATGATTGAAGAACTTATTTAGCCTACAATTCTTTAACTCCGAATCAGGACCAGGTTCATCTCATGAGCCAATCTTCATGGTTTTCATGCCGAAAATCATGATTTTTGTAAGCATTACCATTATTTTTCAGTTATTCAACCAATGATCCGAAAAAAAATATTTCGTTTGTATAGAAAATGGTTGATTTATGAAGACAGTAAAAAAGGATTGTTCTGTTTTGTTTGTTTCCTTCGCAAAATCTTCTGAATCAAACATGTTTATCAAAGGAACTACTGCCAGAAAACAAATCCATGTAAGAATACAGGTGTATAAACAGTCCACATACTTAATGAAGCCTTTATTTTAGAACTGCCAGTTCAGACATATTGAATCGTTTTTCTTCGAGTCAGTTGTCCTTAGATGATCAAACGTGTTGTGGAAATAAATAAGAAAACGTGGATTGAACTATAGAGAAGATAAGGATGAAATTCCTTACACGTTGGAAGGTACAACCGTTGATCACAGAAATCTTGCTTCTAGGGAAGTTGAAAGAATACATACACGAATGGTTCGAGACAAGCAAGAAACTACATTTTTCAGGTGGAGGGAAATGGTGGCAGGGGTAATTTGGTGACTTTACTACCTAACAATACAATAATTGAGGTGAGCTAATTTAAAGAGAAAATTTCAATTCAGATTGATACAACTCCAGACATATCACAAGGGAGCAATGTGCAGTGGTTGTTCGTTGCTATTGTGAAGCGTGATAGATGTATATCACTGTCATAGATGTATTCTCTACCGATTTGGTAAATCCTTGGTAGTGTAGAGGTAGCTCTCATGTCAGCGATTACTTTACTAGCGATATTTGATATTTTTGCTTCTTACATAATCATTTTTTTACCCGTTTTATCAATTCCGTAACTTTATTTCTGTTTTATTCATCATTCTTTTTGTAGTTTTCTTTCAGTTCTACATTTTGCTTTCTTATGACTAATCTACTTAGCGTGACTGTAAAGTTAAGGTCTTCAAATTACACCGAACACATTGTAGAGTAAATTGTTTATCTAGTGACTGTAAAAATGCAGTTTCATCTCTGCTTGGAGAGCGGCATATACGTATTATTTGCATATTCCCGTATCATTAGATATACGTAAGCACATTGCGCTTGCATCAGCAAAACTGAGTTCTTGGACCTTGCCATTGTCAACATTGTCATTTACAAAGAACACACCAAGCACCTGCATGAGCTAAGGACTTCTACGGTGCAATAACAACGGTAACTAGCCAAGTTAATATTGCAAGTTGTTTCACTTCTTCAAATCTCTGGTACAATAATTATGGATGGACACTTTGCAAAATGACGACACTGGACTGATATTTATGTAAACCTTGCAAAAAAAAAAAAAAAAAAAAAAAAACTATCTGTTAGTGGCGTCGTTGGTGTGCGAACAGACGCATAAGGAATAAAATATTGACTGCCGTTCTTTAATGTAAACACAGTCTTTTCAATAATTTTGAAACTGTTTATACAAAAATGCGAAAACCCAAGTTACCGTACTATATTGTACTTTTTTCAGCAAATCCCGGTTTGCGGCTGCTCATTTAAAAGTTGAATAATACAGCATGTAAGGATTACACATTCGAGTGAAAGTGCATATAAAAATGAATTTAATTAAAAATCTATGGCTAAATTAAAAAAAAGTTGAAGTATATAGAAAGGGGGGTTTGATACAAAACTTTTTTTTTTAATGTGAAAATGTTTGTGTTCACTTGTGTCCTTCGAGCCGCCAAATGTTTTATGTGATGTTCATAATTTTTATTTAAAGAATCAACGATTCTGGCAGGATTTTCAAATTTTATTGTAAGTAGTTTTGCAGATCTTTTTTTTTTTTTTTAATCGATTTTCAACCGTAAACATTTTGAAGTTCTGGTGTGCGCTCGAGAATTCGGTGTCTGTTTGACAGATTTAAAGTTTCTTTCCTCTTGTTTAGTGAGTGCATGCCCTGCACTTACGACTTTTAGTTTGATCTCGAGCAGGTATTTCGCAAGGATTTTCATTTTGAGGTGTGTAAAGTCAAAATAGGGATGGTTTAAGTGTAGTTTTGCGCGGTTTCTATACATTTTTTTTTTACCGTAAGATGTTTAAAGATACGTGGGGAGTAGAGGGTGGCCTACAACTGGGGTGCTCTTTGTAATACCGCCTCTATTGTTCGCAAAACGACCATGTTCACCTGTCATGTAGGATTATTGTACACAATGGAGAGATTAATGATGTGAGGATGATAAATGGTTCTGCTTGACGTTTTAATCGGCTTATCTCGTCACTTTTGACAGGTGCTGTCAGTTTGACATGAACAAAGCGGTGCCGCTACAATGGTGGGTGACGATATACTAGGGCATAGAAGACTTTACAATGTTTTGTTGAACAAAGGAATTTTGCCATCTTTCTTCTACTTGGTTTAATGCCTTCTATTCATTGGGAAATGCTATATGGTCGTACGTGACGTTTTAATCGGCTTAGCATATCACTTTTGACAACAGGTGTTAGTTTGACATGGTAAAGGGCGATACCGCTGGAGTGGTGGGGATTTGTGGTGGTATGTGTAGCTGCGTTTGCGCATGTGCGGGGTTGTGGTTAAAGTGTGTTGGTGATCAGGTGTCATTATCAGTTGCTATGACCACCTCAAGCATGGACAAGGCTATTGCGAGTGTTGTCAGTCCAGTCGTACCTGCGGATAAGTCTTCCGCCGCGTGCAAGTGTTCTGCTCGGTGGGTGGATGAACCGTGTATAGTAGCAAGTATTCATCAGTATGAGTTTTCCGATTGCCTTTTGTGCATAGGATGTTATACGAATCAACCGAGCCAACGTGACCATATTTGTACCGGTCATTGCGGTGGCTATTTATTTCCGGACGCCAGCCCTGAAGATATATCGACATTGTTTGGGGGTCGTACAAAGACCATTTTACGTGACCCGAAGACAGTGGATGGTTTGTTTGCAACGTACATGAAATCTCACGAGTCGGCTCCAGCAGCATTAAAGGAAAAGTTCGACTGGGGTCTTCAACGCATGCTGAAACTAAACCGTGGTGCATTGGTGGATATGTTGTTGTCCAAGGATATGGAAGCCCCCTTCAAGCCCAAGTGATCTGTGTATTGTAGTGGACCCTTACTATGTGGTATTTTCATACTATATGTACTCCACGTGTGTCTGTAGTGTCTCTCTCAGTGTAATCCTTAGAGTACATAGTGGATAGTGGTAGTATGGCGCAGTGTGCTAGTTGTGAAGGCGACTTTATTTTGGATAAATGTGTGTTGTCCACCATTGGTGCATACTTACAATCCAACCCAATTCAATGTACCGAGTGTAATTTACGTAAGGCCCACAATTGCCTGTACATTTGGAATACGGGTACAGTGATTGCGCAGCATGTATCAAGTCATATGAACGATCCAGAACTGTTTGGTGAATATTATTCCATTTTTGTTGCCCAGGGTCATACTCATATTTTGAAGAGACCTTTATTAAACATAGTGCATCAGTTTATTAAGGACCCAGAGTGCATTGCACAGTTGATTCCTTTAGTGTTTGAACAACAGCAGCAGCTGAACCCAGTGGGTTTACGTGTATTGTGCGCAAGGCAGTACATTATTGATTTTCAAGGTTTTAAGATTTCCGCCAACGAGTACATTATCCGTGAATTCTGTTTGGTTGCGTGTGATGCTACATTAATATTGCATTGCCTGTTAAAATTACCCTGTGAACGTTGGGATTTAGCTGTAGGGTACCAGCGTCAAGTGGATTGGCTAACTAATAATTTGCACGGTTTAGAGTGGAATACAACCAATGGGTTTAGTGTATTACACGTTCGCCATCTTGTTGCGCAATGTTGTGAGAGGGGGTCCATCTTTTACTGTAAGGGTAATGAGAAGATGAGTGTTTTACGTAAGATTTTCCAGTTGGCGAATGTAACAAACCTTGAAGATCAAGCCTGTCCTGCGTTGCGCACACTACAGTTTAAAGTTGATATTACCAACTGTACGTATCATCAACCAGTGCAAGAGTATGCATGCGCATTGCGAACCTGCATACAATTACAGTGTTGGATGAAGTTACAATCGGCAAAGGTGGTGGATGACATATCCACATTACACTTGTAGTCTTAGTACCAATAAATATATACCAACCAGGATATAAGGTGATTGTCATTTCTTGAAATCAAACCCAAAACACAAAGGGATTAGAGGTAAAAAAAGTTTTTTATTACATGAAACTACTCTACTACATATGATCTTACAACTAAACTACTCTACTACAAAGGTGTTACAATTTACATTTTGATTGCTTTTTTATTTTTCGGACATACTCTTGTACAAGTTGATCATTCCATGTTGGGTTGGTGGTGAACAATTTTGAATTAATATTTACATTTCGTACTTTGAAGTACAGATATACAATGCAAAACATACCACATAACAAGGAATGATCAGCTTGGTACTGAATGTCATTAACATGGTAGACTTTACAGTTTCTTTGGAGAAAATGAACAAGTGGTTTAGACGGGGGTTGAGCAAGCGGATCAAAGTAAAATCCACGTCGTTGACTATTAATAT
>JAGDQP010035294.1:0-13591 GCA_022664845.1 Lepisma saccharinum
ATATATATATATATATATATAGTTGTGTGTTTGCTTGCACCGAAATACGGCACTGCGAAGCGAGAGAGCTGAATTGCTGCGTTCATATAAACATCACTCTGGAATCAGACTATTTTCATGTGGTATTAAAAGAGTTTAAATATTTATTTCGTACAAATTAAATTCTTAAGCTGTTTCTAACGTGCTAAATTAAATTGGCCAGGTTGGTAGTCACGTTTCCGCGCTCAAATTGGGATTCGAAACTGCAACTTATATTTGAAGTTTTAGGTAGCGATTTACATAAGCTACTTCGGTTATGATGCATTTTATGACAACTAGCTATTCTGCCGTAAACCACACTGGAACTGAAAACTGAGACCTTCGAATAACGTAAATGAAATTACTTGGTACTTTTCTAGAATTCCTGCCGATAACTGTAATATGGAAATCTCTAACAAGTTACCACGAAACTTTCCAAATATTTTTAATATTACACTTTGTGTGCAGTAATCACGGAGATGGCACCATGAAGAGAAAGACAAAAACAGATAACTTGCACCAGTAGTGTAGTTATTGAATGCCAGTGCAGCGAGCAACGAGTTCATTTAATTTGCAAAGGAGTGAAAGCAAATATAACGTCTGTAATTAAAGTTTTCTAAATGTATAGTTCTGATCGTCTGCTTTTCTTTTCAATACATTTCAATTTGTAATGGTTTCTTTCCTCTGGTTGTTAAATAGTGTCGACCTCAATTAATGTAGAAACAAAATAGGAGACTTTCATCCTTAAGAAAAACCAGCTTCATCAGAAGACACATTTCGTCCGGTCAATAATGTATTTTTCAAACTGACCACGCGGGCCGTAGGAAAAATGCGACCCGCGGCTCGCCAGTTGGAAACTCCTGTTCTAAACCATCTTGGCAATGCACTGCGAAACATGCATATCTTTATTATTTTCTTTATTGTACTAAATAAACGACATTAAATTATTTGAGATGACCCAGTAACATGGGCTACTATTCTAACATATTTACATGGAAGGACTAAAATAAACTAAGAAAGTCTGAGCAGAATGGTGCAGAGGTGTACATAAAATAACACTCGGTAGTACCATTGATAAACATGCACAATTTTGAGACTAGAGAGATCCATGACGAAAAGGAGTGACACTTTTTGTATTAAACAAATTTAAAAATACACTGAATTAGAAAACTCAAGGGATAGTCACTTAATATCTGGTCGGGCCCCCTCTGGCCCTGCGGAGTGCAGCGATACGGCGTGTAAGTGAGTCTGCAAGTCTCTGGTACAATTCCGGAGGCATTTGACACCACACAGTCTGCAGAACGGAAACTATATGCGGCCTGTTCGTGGGTGGAGGATCCAGTGCACGGAGCCTGAGTTCAACTGCATTCCCGATATACCCAATGGGGTTCATATCAGAGCTCCGGTGTGGCCAGCTCAGTCGTTGGACCTCCTTTGCATGCTCTTTAAACCATTCTCGAACGACATTGGAGCGATGTTGTGGCACATTTTCATCTTGAAAGACCGCAAGATCGTGAGGGTGTTGAAAGGCCTAAAACGGGTGTATATGATCTTCGAGCAGCTGACGATACCGTGGACCATTCAACGTGTCTTTCTGAACAACCAGAGGGCCCATTCCATACCAGGAAAACGTGCCCCAGATCATGACTGATACTCCACCGCCCTGGAGGACCACGCCCTTTTGGCATGCGGGATCCATCCTTTCATGATGCCTCCGCCACACACGGTGCCTCCCATACAGTTTATACCGTGACTCGTCGGACCAGCTGACATTGCGCCACTGTTCCAGTGTCCATCTGAGGTGGTTGTTAGCAAATGCAAGCCTTAGTCTCCGATGACGCGGGGTTAGCAGTGGAACCTGTGTAGGACAACGGCTCCCATACTCGAGGGAACGCATGTTCCGACGGATTGACCACTGGGAAACGTTTCTAGCGTGATCAGTGTTGAATTGGGCCTTGCTATCTCGCACTGTCGTCCTGTCTGTTGACCATTCGTCCCAATGTCTCCAGTCTCGGTCATTGAGGGCGGCTGGACACCCGATATGGTGTCTGTTGTGGACTGTGATGCCTTTATCCAACCATTCTCGGTACACCCTGGACACAGTTGAACGTTTGAAGCCCAATTCCCGCATCACTACCAAAATCGAATTTCCCATGCGTCGGGCACCCACCACCATGCCCCGTTCAAAGGGCGTCAATTCGCGACGACGTTGCATTTGACATGAATCACTCACACAGACACTTCCCACAATGTCTCACACACAACTGCAGCCAGCGCCGGACCCTGCAGGGGAGCGTGGAACACACGTGGTGTCCGCCCGCGAATCCCATGAGTTTTATTAATTCAGTGTAGTTGGAGTATCTTGTAAGAAATATTTGGGCAGTGCTGTGGCCAACTTTGGTTTGGAGCAGACTTTATGGAATTTAGTGCGACAAATAAATAGTATATTTTTAAAAGGGCATCAGTCCAGGAGTACACATTTGGGAGAAATTGAGAAAAATAGTTTTAAAATGGAAAATAATAAAATAAGATAAATTATGTGGAAGTTAGCAGGTTCGACGGTTCAAAAGTGATTGTGAGTCGTGGTATTGTATTGAATGTGCAATTATAATTGGTCAGTAAAAGTTGGGCAAAGATCCCCTTTTTAATAAAGTTGAAGAATCACGTAAATCATATATACTTCTTTTATTTGTCATTCATGTTGCTAAACTAACAGAATATTGACTGGATTAGATTCTTATAAAGTTTTCAGCACTCATTTATCAACGAAACAGAAATCATCATCTGACAGTAAGTTAAATTACTACCTTGGTTTTTATTGTTCACAGGCCACTTTTAAACCTCATCATAGTATTCTAAGTACTCGTCATGCATATAACGCTTTAGTTTTTTCCAAATCTTTAAGTTTTATTTCACTTGATTGAAACCTTTCTTGATGAATAAGTTAGTGACCTTGTGAACGAGTCCTTGACCGATACCGTTTTAAAAAATTGTAAAGTTTTCAGTTCACTCCAAAACTTAGAATTGATTTATTCATTCCATTGTAATACCAATATGTGTAGCAGTAACTGTATTTTCTGAAATACTGCAGAACTAGAAGTAACCAAATTGTGGACTGATACCCTTTTAAAAATATGCGATTCAAATGTGAATGCATCTAAGCCTTGTTTAAAACAATATTTAATCTTGTTTACATTGAGTGTATACTTAAGTCCGTAAGTAATATGTCTTTTCCTTCTTCTAGGGTGTTGAGAAATCAATCTGCCGCGCAAGCTGAATAATTGTGCAACCTTTATGCGAACTGCTGTTACCAAATCTCTGCAACATGCAAAACAGCAATACTTTGGTAACAATGTGTGTTTTGTGTTTATTGTGTGCTGCGCACACGGAGTGTTCTATGATCGCTTCAAATGTACACGAAACTCAAGATCATTCAGAAGATTCTAGTCATATTCATGGTGATAAAAGTTCGCATGGAACTCACAGTGGTAATCAGGGTACCGAGTTAATGAGAGAAAAACTCGTGAAACACCTAGACAAAAAACATTTCATTCAGCAGATATTTGATGAGTTCGGTGATGGTGAAGTGATCACAATGGATGGGTTTGAGCATCTTTTGGAGAACTTGCAGCTAAGTCAAATGGTGGAGAAACCCAACAGTATTGGAGACAGTGGCATTTTTTCAACCAATAGTAGTAAAAGTAATGTAGTGAATGCGAGCGAACAGTCACAAAGATTAAATAGTAGCGTTTTACTATTATCGAATGTGTCCAGTGCGGAGAGATTAAATAGTGACTTAAAATTAGAGCAGCCAGAAGAAATAAAATGTGATAAGTGTCAATCCAAAGGTAAGTTAATATTTATTCGGTATTTCCATATTTATTTATTTTGACGTTGTAAGAATAATGAAATCACGATGAGCATGCCATATAGTTCGGATGGGTAAAAACTACAATTATTCCATCGTGTTTCGGAAGCCAGAGGAAATGAGCCCACTGGGAAGACAATATTAGAAGGGATTTTCGAGAGGTAGGTGTTCGTAATGAAAACTGGCTTTATCTTACCCAGGATAGAATCTAATGGTAAACGTTTGTTACTGCGGCGATGAACTTGCAGATTCCGTAAGAATTAGTATTTTTTGTACCTACTTGACTATAAGTATGGTATTTTTATAGTATATATATTTGCATTTTTTTTGTATAAGGTTTTATTCATGTATTACACTAGTCAACAAATTTAAACTTTTTGTCTGTAACACGAGAGAAAACACCTGATCTTAAAGGAACTTTTTGCGTTGAATTCGAATATGCTTTCAGTTTTTCTATATCACGTACAGTTTTCCCGCGACAGAGGATTTTGGGAAAATTCCCTTAAAAATGTTTTTTTTTTATACATATGTTATACCCCTAGCTCATTGTCCTCTTACGTGTAATAACACAGAAATTATACCAAAGTAAACCTTGATTGATACTTAATAAACCCTCCAAGTTTCATAACAATTGCATTATTCTTTCTAGAGAAATAAATATATTTGTATGTATACTATGTGTATTGTTTATTGCACCACATAATATTGCTTTCATATCTCTTGAATTTGGGAGAAAACGATTTGATTTATTACCACAAACAGACGTAATATAGAATACAATACAATAAACAATAATACAAATATACAAAAATGTCATGAATAAGCAATTGAAACTACCAGAATGTATGAAAGTTAGAGCCAAGCATAGTACTGTAAATGCCATAGTAAGTCTCATCAGTGAATGTATTAAGGATGTAGATAGCAGAAATAATGTACTTTGTCGATTCTATGATATGTCAAAGGGATTTGACACAATTTCCCATCAAATCTTACTAGAAAAACTCGAATATTATGGATTCAGTAATCAAAGTTTATATTTTTTTCGGTCCTATTTAACAAACAAATATCAGTCTGTGTATTATAATGGTGAATCTTCTCAGTATCTAAAATTAAGTTCGGGAGTTCCTCAAGGTTCCATACTTGGGCCTGTTTTTTCATATTATATATAAATGATTTAGTAAAAAACGTAGACAGCAATGCTACTCTTTCTTACATGTATGCCGATGATCTAACTGTAAAGGTATCCGCAAATAATATTTTTCTGCTTTAAACAAGCTGACGATTGCAAACTCAACTGTAGAGAATTGGTGCTCAGCAAATCTTTTATGTGTTAACAAAGATAAAACAGACAACTTAGGGTTTTCTTTAACCAAGAAAAAAAGCTGATTCCATCAAGTCAGTAATGTTCTTAGGAGTGTATATACAATCTAACCTTAAATGGAACTATCACATTGATCATTTATGTAAGAAATTGAGCAAAGGTATTTTCATGCTTAGGAAACTAAAACTGTGCGTCACTGAACATGTACTTAAAACTGTTTATTTCGCCTATATATACAGCCACTTAGCTTCAGGCATAATAGTCTGGGGGAATGATCCAAATGTTAGAAAGATTTTTATTCTTTAAGAAAAAAAAGGCCATTAGAGTAATTTGTAACGTGGATAACAAAACATCATGTAAACTTTTATTTCAAAAACTTGTTTTTTTTTTTTAACAGTGCCATCTCTATATGTATTAGAATGTTTAATGTACGTGAAGAATAACCTCAGTGAATTAGAAAGTAATGAATCTGTTCACAGCCACTTAACAAGGCTGTAAGAATTGGTCAATGTAATTTAAGTACAACTACAAATAGTTTTGTTGAGTTGAGTAAAAAATATATAAAAATCTTCCTAAGAAAATCAAAGGCCTAGAAACAACAACAATTTTAAAAATGTTATTAAGCATAAGTTAACTGCCATGGCTGTTTATAGTGTAGACGAATTTGTTGAAAATAGCTCCGAAATCTGAATGTAAATATACTCTAAAATGACGACGCCATACATTTTATATAACTATATTAATGTTCCATCAATAAAACAATTTGAATTCCATTGAGTTACAAAAATATACACGACTTCCTTCTTTTGTAAGAAGTGTTGCATTCTCTAACAAGAAGACCCCAACAATAATCCCCCATCATTGAAGGATCCCATCGTCCCTGGTACCTTTTCTCCATTGCCATTATGTCTTGGTGGAATCTTTTCCCCTGTTCGTCGCTGACAGCAGGAAGGAAGCTAAGGTGGGAGTGTAAAAAGTGGATTTCTAAAGACATCCTACAACTCAACTCTTTGCATTTCTGTAGCATGTCCTGTACGATTTCACTGACACTTCCGCCAAAATCTTAGCATCAATCTGGTTATGAAACTTATCTCGCAAATACTTGAAACCTTCACCAGTTGTGTCCATGGCTTTGACAAAGTTGTTTATAAGTCCTAACTTTATATGAAGTGGTAGCAGTATTATCACATGGTTGTTGGGTTCTCTTCACACCATTGGTACAGCAATTTTCATGAATCTCCGTTTTCCTTTGGCTCATTCAAGTAAATTGACGTAGCACGACACACAAATGATGTGGGGTGCCCAAGTTTTGTCTTGGTCTTCCACACGAAATCCGAAATATTTATTATATGCTAGTTTCACCGATGGCGTAATGTATCTACACTGTTCCTTAACTACAAACTGGCCACACACGTAACAAAAACTATTTGGTGAGTTAACGCACGAACGCCATCCTCTTGTCGCCATTGTACTGATCGCAAACCACACTTCTGGTCTTGTCTGGGTATAATGCCGTTAAGATTAAACACGAAATCACTTTTGGCAGCAAAGACAACTTAGAAAGTGGGTAAACCACACTTCAATATAGAAATGTACAAAACTTGCTCACCACGTGTCAAGAACACAAAGAAAGAAAGGCACGGAGGCAAAGGAGAGGGGGAAATTGAGACTGTATTTGTTCATTGTTGTCAACAATGAGTCTGTATTTCATTCTTTCTTTCTCTTGCACTCTATTACATTTGATAGGAATATTTTAACGATTTAATGAAGAAAACTGAAAGAAGTTGGATTGTATGTATATGTATTGGGATATACATAGGCCGTACGTATTAACAAAGATACGTGGGAAGTACTTTCCATTATATACATACAAATATATTTATTTCTCTAGAAAGAATAATGCGATTGTTATGAAACTTGGAGGGTTTATTAAGTATCAATCAAGGTTTACTTTGGTATAATTTCTGTGTTATTATACGTAAGGGGACAAGAGCTAAGGGTATAAAATATGTGAAAAAGGAAATTTTTTTAGGGAATTTCCTCAAAATCCCTCTGTCGCGGGAAAACTGTACATGATCGAGAAAAACTGAATGCATATTCGAATTCAGCGCAAAAAGTTCCTTGAAGATCAGGTGTTTTCTCTCATTTTACAAAAACCTTGTTAACTAGTGTTATCTAAGCGCACAGGGCAGAGGAGATTCAAGCTTAAGCTTTGCTTTTATATATATATATATAGCAAGAGAAGGGGAATCAGAGCAGTGTTTACGTAAGATCTGCTTTAAAGCATTTTAGCGTAGATTTAAAGATCTGAACAGTTTTTGGACTACAAAATAATGGTAAGAAATTTTTCAGGTTTTACGTAAGCAGAAAGGGAGAGGGTCAGTATGTGCTTATTTTCACTTACAAGAGGGGAAAGGGTCTAAAATTACCAAAATTCTGCGTATGTAATACTTGAACGACCCGTAAGAATCTCTACGAGAGTATTCCTTCTGTAGTTAGTTCAAATAATCTTAGTGAAATAGGTACTAGTGGATCAGTCTGTATAGGAATGATGAAGACAATCTCAGTCTAGTCCGGTTCGTCTAGTAAAGATAAATCTCACTTCCACATGTAACCTTGGGATGTTGAGGCCAATATTATCCACTGATCTTAATTTTGTATGGGATGTTCTTGTATCACACATTTATTTGTATCTAATTCTCTTGCGGCCTGAGATTGGAATATGGTCCCTTTCTTCGTGTGTTGAAAGCGAGAGAAGGAGAATCTGACTGTAAGGCTTGGTTCCAACATTTTTCTGGCCATCCCTGGATGTTCAGAGCTATGGGCTTTAAATCAATACTTTGAATGAAGATACTGATTACCATTGTTTCTCCATTAAAATATCTGTCTTCCTTGTTTTAGCGATTGCACTATGGACTAAGGATAGGCCAAGATGTTTCAAATATATCTTAAGATCAGATTATTCTCTTATACTGCAATTTCCGTACTGACCGTTGTGGCTCACCGTAAGCGTCTTATGAACAAGGCAATCGAATCGTAATACCAGCCATTCTAACTGGTATTATCTCAGGTTTCATATCTGGCAAATGTTGCTATGGTGTCTTGAATTAAGACGTGGGTCACCGTATAGTTTCTCTCACTGCAGTTCGTAGGCTGTAACAGTTGCAAAGATCCATAAGACTGAAACAAGTTTGGTAAAACTTTGAAAGCTTCCACGCACACGTGAGCGTCATCCCATTCGAAACCACCTAATTTGGAAATACGGCCGTACAGTCATATTTGTTGATGAAAATGATTAAAGAACTCGGCAGTTATTTAGTTTGCTTTCAATATTTCGATATTTGCAGGTGGCAGCAGCGAAGATTTACTTCAACCGAGAGTATCAAATATTACTACAAATGTGACTGAGGGACCAGGGAGGCGGCGTGATATTTATGTAAGTAGTATTCATTGTTTTTAAAATACTTCTGTGAGACGTTGGTTTTTTGTGTATTTTGTTTTGAAATTCTCCATAGCTGGAATGTTCGTTTTACTTGGAAAAACGTGTTCCATTGTCTTTTGAATAATCTGTCTGTACTTTCAAGGACGTAAAATTTAATGTTTTGCAAGTTGGTACGAAGTAATATTTCGAAAAAAAAAAAAAAAAAAAAATATCTCAAGCACGATCGCTTTCTGATCGCGGGATGGTGCCGATAAGGTTCAGTGTATGGAGAGGTCGGAGCCCACTTTACCAAAAACTGTAGATCCCGTCTTTATTAACTTACAACACGTTTAGAACATTAATAATAATTCAACCAATCACCGAACAGAGTTAGTGATATGTGAGGTATTTTATTTGGCAGATTGTCATAGAAAATTCAGTCCGTGTTGCTTCATATGCTTCTAGTTTTATATATATAGTTGTGTTGTAGTTTGGTTCTGTGGGTCATCGTACGGTGCGCGTAGATATACGTAACACATTGGTGTTTATTTCATTACGATCTTGTTAGCGTAATTCTTGTAGTATACATAATAATTTTATCAAATTTAAGTTCTGCTCTATTCGATATTGAAAATAATGTGATACTCTTCCTAGGCGTATGGAATTTTACCTGCTAAAATACGAAATATAACCTCCAGTTACACTTTTCGTTAACGCGATTACTAGCGATCTTTTTGAACCCATTACCTATTCAGTTTCTATTTTCTCATGTGATTAAAGACTATGTTACAGTTATTAATATCATCAAACTGTCTGTATACTTACAGTAATTCTGTAGATAAATGGCGTGCGATAAAATTTGTCCACTTATGATCAAATTGAGTTCGTTGTACGTATTCGTTTGTCTAACTGCAACGTCAATTTAATATAATGGATGGGTATAGAAGAGCAATTCTATAAAATAAAATATTCGACACATCTGCTTATCAAAGATCCCGCCTGTTTCTCCCACATAAAAACGTCGCTGCATATGCAGGTTAGGATGTAAATTTCGTTGGAGGTGCGGCAGGTAACCTTGGAATTTAAGGTGTAGCAGCCTTCAATAGTTCTGATACCTGTCGTTGTAGAGATGATAAGGATCAGGTCATTCTTTGGGTCTTTTGTGTATCTGGGTTCCAGTTCGGGTGGCAAGGCGGAAAAGTATTCGTACGGACCAAGACGTTTCTGGCTGATTGTGAACATTTTAAGAGACATAAGGTGTTATGCAAACTTTGAGCCTTGTTATTACGAAACGAGTGCGCTCTAGTATTTTCCTATTTTTACACTTGAAGAATATATCCCAAACATCACTTCCTAGCTCGGAACTTGTCCTTGTCAGACTTTACCCCCCAAGAAAATTATCGTGTAGGGATAGGGAGTATTGCTGCTTTTCAGAGAAGAGGAGGTAGTTCAAAACTTCGGAGATATATTCTTCTTGGGGGAGGGAATGCACAGTTTTGGAGTTAAAGAGCACACAAACATGACACTTTCGTCACGAATGACTCGTCACAGATAGATAACGTACGACATGTCGGCTTAGCAAACCACAATGAAAACTCTACCTAAGAAATGAATTTAAGCATCTTTATGATTGAAGAATGCAGGGCTGGGGGTGATTTCTATGCTTGTCTAGTGTGCATCGTGAATTCCGTGATAAGGAAATTATTTGATAGGGAATCCCCCTTAGCTGTACTCCCTTAATCATAGATAACGTGTACTTAAGATTACAAGCATTTTTCCTGCAGTTAGAGTACACGAATATTTCGATGGTGCAATTTAGAGTGCAAGCCCTCAAGGTCAAAACTTCCTTTCACCCCTTTCATATCGACGAACAAATGTATGCGGAAGTAGATGTGTTTCCGTTACAAAGATGTTACATTCGCTGGTTATTTTACCGTGTAATGCACTTAAGATATTAACATTTGTGAAGGTTTGTATGTTTTTCTTTGCAAGTCTTAAGAGGCAGAGGTACTTGGCTACGGCGCCCTTCAATAACCGTCCAGTTAACACTGATTTTCACACGTTTCTAGGAATATCCGGTTCTTTCGAAAAAGAAAAAAAAAATTACTTAATAGCCCCTTCAACATATTGTGTGGCATTGTAAATGTACTTAAGTGAAGGTTCTGAGAGCTATTTTCTCTTTACAAATCACGATTAAATAATTCCAATAAGTAAGTTATTACGTGGATTATTAAAATAATATGTAGTTCTAAGGTAAAAATACTTCGTGAAGCCTTTACTTATTTAGCTTTATAATGCTATGTATTGGTGCTATTATAGTGCTATATATAATAGTGGTCTATTTAATCATTTATTCGAAAGTACGTGGTATTCCTTGAAATGTGCGAGAATCCGTGTTAAATTAGACTCTTATTTTGCAGGCAAGTATTACTACTTCTTAAGTTACTCCGCTGGGGCCCCTTAGACCCTTATTGAAAAGAAAACCTCCTTTCACACTATTCCAGGCTTGGGACTGGCATTGTGTTCAGTAAAGGATGATGACAGACTTTTCTGTAGAACACAGGCGTATTTTCTTCCTTTTCTAAAATAACACGTAATATTTGTGTGGTATTTGAAATTTCATTCTACACTTGTTAGGATACATTTAATTATTTATTGTAGCAGTCCTTTAGTGTAGTACTTCAGCTATCATGTCGTAATCTTTGTCACACAGTTCCTGAAAAATTAGAGAAATAATATATGAACATTTCTCAAGAGTGTTGTGTCAACAATGCAAATAACCATAACTGTTTTACAATATTTATTGGCCAATGCGTCACTTAAGTGCACGTTACCTAATCATAAACTTCGCTCACACATTCCTTGCATACAACTTTGATTGTAGTTTGTTAACCCGCAATGTACTTCATTATTATTTGTCAGGATATTGCATCATTTGTGTGTTAAAAAAGAGAACTCGACAATAGTGAGAAGCGTTGGCTTATTAGGAAGGGTCTAGGTTCGATCCCAGCAGCCGTTCAATAATTGGGAGTAATTTGTTGTTCTTTTTTACTGTTTTGTTAGGAAAAGGCGTTAAGGATAATGTGACTGTTGTGCAACCTTTATCACTAGCCGCCGCTGATAACTTTACTGCTTAACTTTGGAAGTAGTAGTACAGCCATGGACAAAACTTTTGACACCTGTCTATAACTGACTTTATTGTTTCTGAAATAATTGTAGTTCTGCTTTGTACCCAGAGTAGGGTGATATATAAAGGTAATAAATTCTAAAAATAGCACCGAGGTGCATAGTTCCTTTGTGTTATCCTAGAGTTGAATATTTTTGTAACTCAAGCAGAATCCATTATTGCATATATTGGGTACTGCCCATTTAAATTTTCGTTAGTAGATTCCACGCTCAGGAGGAACATTTGTGCGAATTTGGATCTAAAGACATGCGTCAAAACTTTTGTCTATAACTGTACAGTCACGGAAAAGGTTTTGCGGGAACATAGCGTTTAGTTTTTCATTTACCAGATAGTTATGGGCCAGACACTCAGATATGCCTAAGCCGTGACATGTCTGCGCAATATGCAGAAATACATTAGTGATATTCAGCAGCAAAGAGCGCATGTTTTGTCACACTGGACTGTTTTTAATGTGCAAAGTTTACTTAAGTTTAGTGGTAAGAAAATATCTTTCTGCTAATGTTTCAAAATAAATTAATAGCAAATTATATCATCATTGTAACGGAGTAGATTAACAATATTAGTGCACACAGTGAAGTAATGTTCTAGTTAGTTTTCAGTTATTGTTTGTATTAGGCTCGCTTAAAATTCTAATGATGTTTTTATTTTATTCCAGTGTTTGACTGCCCCTGAACTACTTTCTGTATACGATGTAAATGTTCAAGATGGTCATATTGATCAAAATACATTTACCCTTTTGTGTCCAGCTCTTATCCTCTCTCAAATTAAAAAGGAATACTGTGTTTCCGTTGGAACACCTGATAGACATACGCACATGGATGACGAGATGTTGGAAATTAATACTAAAGCAGGTTTGTTCGTCAGAGTAATATGATTCAAAAGGAAAAACATAAATAGAATATTTATGCACAGTACGTGAGAGAACTTGTTCTGCTGCGTCATTGTACTATTGTAGTGCTTTCACATCTAAAGATTGACTGCCTGGTACTCGCCTTTGTATTGCTGATTAATTTTTTATAGGTAGCCTGAAGCATGAAAATGTTAACCATCTTGTTCGGGGAAATGGTGATCAGTATCCTAAGATTTCAGACCCCGTATTTGAATGTAACCTGGATACAATAGCTCTGTTACTAGTAAAGGACTTCGAATGTGGAATGAAGCTAGGGCTACCATACGTCCTGGTTTTCCCGGACATATCGTCTTTTCGGACCCTGAAATTTGCGTGCGGGCGGGTTTTTTAATTTTATCTAATCATCAGAGATCACAAAGTTACAACTTTTCGAATCATTAAACGTCTCATGTTGGCAGTACTGGACTCATAAAGCTTTGTTTTATAAAGACTTTGTTTCTTCTTCTTCTTTTTCAAGTAACTGTATTCCTCTAATGCTTATACAGATGGGATTCTCACCAATTATGAACTATAAATTGTTATATGGTGATAAATTGTGTAATTTATGTAATGTTTTCGTGTTTGTGAATAAATTGATGGTGTGTGTGGCTTTCGAAGAAAATGTCCTCTTTTTAGCATTTCAAAATAGGGTAGGCCTAATGAAGCAATCTTTTCTTCATTTTTGTGGCTAAACTAACACCGGCTTGGTTTATTCTAGGGCTGTCAACATTATCCGGATAATTATTCATCCGGATATTGTTCGAATAATTATCCGGATAATTTAATTATTCGAATCCGAATATTCGGATATCCGAATAATCGGATATCCGAACAATGGAGAAACGGATATCCGATTAATCGATTATCCGAAAAACGAACAAACGGAT